>JH153076.1:111235-134249 GCA_000226015.1 Mnemiopsis leidyi
TGAAAAAACCGCTGTAAGTCTAACTACTTGGTCGCAATTGGCTGATAGCTTTTACCCGTCCTTGTGATCGTTGAATAAAGATGCGCACCCTTTAGCCCACTCTCGTCTTCAGTTTATATCTGATTAAAACAATTAAATGGAACTTAAGTTAATGAAACACGACTATCCTCAAAGAATGTACAGTGAAACCTCTATTTACCGGGCCTACTTGTATAAGTAGTAACGTACAAGTAGTAAATGTAAAGTAACATAACACCCCAAGTCGCCTACTACATATCTACTCAACCTTGAGATTCGTGATTTCTCTTCTGGAAATTGTTCTTATTATCGTATCCAGACCTTCCTTACCTAATATTTGCTTTAACCTACAATGATATAAGGGTTACATCCACTTCTTTTCACTTTTCATATTTTCGAAATCTACTGAAATTAATTCCTTTTCGAGCAGGAAACCACTCACTAGCAAGGGTCATTTTATGTTCTATAACTTTGTGTCGACTTTCAAGCTGAACCTTTCTTCCAAGTTTCAACATACACAATGGAATTTATCTCACTATAATTGAATTTATCTAGAATTAATTGAACTTTATGAATATTTGATATTTGTCGTTAGTTAATTATATACAGCTACTGACATTAAACATGCTATTTATACAACTCCCCTCTTTCTGCTCTGGTTTTCTCTACATGTACGTGATTGTTGCCTTGGCAACAGACTAGAAAGGGACCTGGAATGCAGACAGCAAAGTCAGTTAATTCGTCTAAATAAATTCTTGCCAGCCATTTTCTGATTTCCGGGATATTTCGTTGCCTGCCAACATTAATAAGCTTGACTATTTTGTGTGCTCCTCACAAATAATCCATATCGGAGATCTGTGCTGAGCTTTATATTTTCCTAAACAACGTGTCTTTTCTTCTCTTTGTTCGCCCTACAGTGCATTATTCCTTTTCTGCCAGCTCTCCGCACGTTAAATTTACCTCATTCTATAATTTTCCCGTGTGGTACCGTTTTTCGAGCCGCACGCACAGCAGATCACTATTCCTATTTGTAATTTGTTACAGACTCCAGTACTTGGGTGTTATTTGTCCATAGATATGATAATATTGTAGCATGCTATTGTGTCCTATAGCCAAGTCCTACAGTAATAGACTTGTTGCGTGATTTGTCGCTCGTCTTTGTCGACCTTGACTGAAACTGCCATTTTTCCGAAGCATTCTTAAAAATACCGATAATTTTTACGATCTCTTTAGCCATGTAGGTGAAATCTCAGGTTATTTAACGTCAGTATTCCTTTCTTTTTTTCAGATAATACTCTACTACTCTAGTATTGATAAGCAGGTTTTGTTATTTCATAAATCAAAGAACTTCACCTTGCCACATGCATGTTGCACAATTTAAAATTGCATTATATTGTTGCTATGTTGTTGACTCGATGTTTCCGTTTTATGACAGTTGCTTACTTTTGCTTTTACAAAATCCTCTTTATCTTATTATTAGTTATAAAATCATGTACGGATATTCATGATTTCGCGTTACTTTTCCGAATATCGTACAAATACTGAACTCTGACCACCAGTAAACGAATAACGGATAATTCGAAGTTTTTAACCAGTCTTGCAGAGATTATTATGTGCTTCGTGGGATATGAAATAAAACGATACTTCGCCCAGAAAATCTAATGACCTCCACAATCACGTTGATCTTGTGTAACTAACTAATGTCTCCCTCACGCTTGGGATTTCTTACCTCTCCTCTTTCTAGTCGGACTTTGGACGGTTAAATCTTCCTATTTCGGACGATACAATCCCTGTACTCGAGCTTATTTCTCCCCAACGTTATTTTATATAATATTAATTATTGCTCGATCAACCTCCGTTTGCGGTAACTCTTTATTGTCGAAAAGAATTGTAGGATTGAATCTCTTACTGACTGAATCCTTATTCCCTAATGCTAATTGTAACTGAAATTAATGAATCTGTCCGTTATGGGAGACCCGATACAGTCCGATAAGCGGTCTTAATCACTCACACTAACTTTCATGTTTGGGGATTAAGTACGCTTTTCGAACTGCAATCACTCACACTTACATTCATGTTCGCTTCTCAAACTGCATCCCAAACGGACTTAATCACTCACAGGGCTATAATAGTACTATAGTGAAAAGTGTTTCAGTGCAATTTTTGACCACATTGGCTTTAGCCTATGTGCTGGCCGAGTCTTCTATGACTCCAATGTGGTGGGACTGACAAGCACCGTCTTCGTCCCCTGAGTTACTGTCCCCTGAGTTTGTCCTTGTACCCTCTGCAGCAAAGGCAGCGCACCGATAACACGTACGGGGCTCTTAAACGTATTATGTCATTACAAGCTTATCACGTGTTCAGTACATAATAAAAGCTGATGTGTAGTGTGCATGGGTGCAAATAAGTCAAAATTTGCCTAATTTAAGGTACCGAAGAATTTTTTTAATTAGATATTTTGTCCTCGAATTCACAACAAATTGAAAATAATGTGCTTTCAGCAAGGTTGGGATTTTTGCATACAGTTCCTATGCACATATCTATATTTCAACATAAATTTGGCCTTTAAAAGTGTAAGCTTGCCTGTATGAAGGAATTTATAGTTTCATGAAGCCCAGAAAAATGTCAACTGGGACTGTTCGCCGCAGGCGAAAAATGTTGAGGATATTGACACAGACATATAACTAGAAGCGATTTGGTAATCAAGACCAATCTCATAGGCAGTCTTTTAATGAATTAAAAACTGGGGTTCAAGGTCATGATTAAAAGTCTTTTGACCTAGTAAATGCTCGCCGCAGGCGAACAATTTTAGAAGATTTTTGCAAATAGAATGGCCTAAAAGCGATTTGGTTATAAAGGCATAAATCAAAGACTGTTTTAAAATTGATGTAACCTACAACAGATGGTCGCTTTTTAGTATCACATCGATAAATACAGTTATATGCAAAGAGGAACTTAATTTCAAAATGATTCCTGAAAACTTGGCAGTTTGTCGATTATCGATATGACAGCTGAATTGAACCAATATTTCTAATCAAATTGTTGCATTGCAAAGAATTGTGTAAATGTGATATTATCACTTAATCACTGATTAAAACAGACATAGCCAAAAAGTCAAAATTAATCTATTTAGATGAATATTATATACACATTAAAATCTACACATAGAAAATTCTAGCATCAAAAAGTTAATCTGGCCTCGATCAAGACTTTAATTCAGAATTTTTAATCAAGAGTTCAAGATTTTTCTATGTTAATCTTAATCCTTAATTAATTATTTTGGAAAAATAATTTAAAAATTAAGTTTAACCTAAATTCAATTATTTCCTGTTGGAGTTGAAGGGACATTTTTGGCGTAGATTAAATTTAATGTGTCACGAAGCTAAATCGACAAATTATCCTGATCTTCAATTTAGCTTGACCTCAGAATTCTGAATTACGATTTCGAATTTTTTAAATTTCTTGAGCAACTTTTGTCCTACTTAAAATTTAATTTAGACCATAAATTTAAGGTACCGTCGGTACAGTTAGAGGCACTTTTCTGTAGGGGTGGTAGTGTGTAGTAGTTTAGTGTGCTCACTCTACTTCCGAATCTCAAGTATGGTAGCCCCTGAACCTCGGCTTTCCTAGCATGCTAATTCGGAGGGGGAGCCATTTGTAATCTAACTGTTAGCTACTCAGTACAGTGGGAATAAATATTGTTAGTGATTCAGTCCGTTAGGAATACAGTCTGTAAAACGAACGAAATCACTAACTGTTGTTATTGTAAGAGATACACGTGTTTTAGCATGGCACGTCATTCATTCTTTTACCTCTCACAGTTCTTTTCCTTTGATATTCAGTTAATTTTACCTAATATTAACATTTTTTATCTAGCGGATGGTATTCAGAGGGCATTACTGTTATGTACTGTGAACTGGTCCCAAGTCCAATCGCCATATTATCGCTTATGTCAAATAACCGTTTTTAGTCATTGACTACTGATACAGTCTGTAAAGCGAACGAAATCACTAACTTTTGTTATTGTAAGATATTCAGTCCGATTACCGAATTCATGATTTATATACCCCAATATTCCATAACCGGAAAAAGATTTTAAAATCGTATTACCAAGTTGCTCCAGGGCAAATAAATCATAAGAGGAAATTGTTCGGCTGGGCAGGCTAAATAAACTTCAATAAATAATGAAATTATTGATATGAACACAGACATAATTCTCAGTAAAATTCACACACAACATTTTGTTCGCAATGTATCAAACTTGAATACAGCGGTTTGAACTGTTTACTTAGTAACGACGATGTTTTCTTAATTCTTTTTAGTCGCACTCAAACCTTTCCCGCCTTCTTAATTCTTATATTGCTTTAACAGTACCCCTGCCGTGAGGATGGTATTTTGGAGAGGCCGCATTCCGGAGGTCTCAAATTGTTTTAATCATGGGTAGCATTGCTTGGTAATGATTGGCCGTGCCTCACTGTCTTAGGTCAATTTCTGTCACGCACAAAGCAGTTACTTTTTGCTGTTTCGCGACCAGGATTTGTTCTTAGATATGATCTTAATTTCCCGTCAACCTAGTTGGATTTTTTAACTGTTTTTAAATTTTCAAGAACGCTCCTAGCTTTACCCAGCATTTTGCATTTACTTTCAATTTGTGATTCTTATGCTTGACAATGTTTGCTGGGATGTACAGGAATTAACTTAAGGAAAATGGATTGCCTTATCACTTAGCACTTACCAGAGCGTTCTGTTACGTAGGGGCGTATGAAACGGAACGCGCGAAGCATTGTAACCGAAACTGTGCCAAGTTCTTCAATATTTTATTTTAATCCATTTTACCGCGCGCAAATTAGCTTTCGTAAATGACAGGTCTCTTGCGTATGGACGCACGATTCATGAATATAATAATGTATCGCATGTCCTTGTACACGCTGTGTAGAAATCCAGAACAATCGGCTCTCTGTACAATTATAAAAGGGTGCAGGTGCGCCAAGTATCCTCACATTGACTCTCACACAGATGTATAATCGTTAACCGGCTCTCACCCTGCCTCCCAGCACACTCTCTCCACACTTGAAGCTAAATTTAAGGACTTAATGGGACGTGTGATATAACGTCCAGCACTTGCTAGCTCGAGGCAGTTTCTCTCTTTGTCTTTGTTATGCAATGTCATGCAACATGCACCTCAACCTCAAATCTCTCTGACTGTCGACAGCCCTTGCAAAATGAGCGTTGAGACGATGTTGACTCACGATGAGGACTCAAACGATAGCTTTAAGTCGAATGCAACGTTGGAACTCGAAAACTCATTTGTTCCCAGCCCCAAAAAGACTGTGATTGTTAGCTTGGAAAGCATGCTTATCAAACGAACTAATTCTAAAGAAAACTCTCAGAAAAGCCCATGTGACCCCGCTAATAATGAATTGAAGAATTTCGAACGAGATTCGTCTTCTATGTCCTTGTCTTCTGATGCTGAACATTCTTGTCAAATTTTGGATGCATCTGTACCTATCACTGACGTGGACGTTGTTGATTTAAACTTAGACATAAAAGTCGAAAGCTCGAACTCTGAAATAGATAATACAAGCTTTGATCCTGGAAATTATTTTGAGTACGAGTTTCCTTCTACGACTTCAATGGAAATCGATAAAGAATTCACAGGGTCAAATATCGATACAGCGAACTATGATGTCAAAGTTGATACTGGAAAAATCGATGTTTCCAGTGTAAATACAGTCGTGGCAACTTCAGACGTCCTATGTGACATCAAGAAAAATTACACTGAGTCAAAACCTGACGTTAAACCAAGTTCTTCCCGCCAAAAAAGTCGATCCGCTTCTCCCAGCTTATCCACAACTACTGACAGCAAGGCCCAATCAAGAAGATCTCGTTCGAAGTCAAGAAATTGCCGAAGAAGATCCAGATCTAAGTCCAAAAGAGCGACGAAACGATCGAAATCCCTAAATAGATATCGTCGTCGGTCAAGGTCGACATCTAGAAGGAGGTATCGTTCACGCAGATCGAGATCTAAAGGTAAACGAAAGTTAAAAGGCCCAAAACGAAGTTCTAAAAGTAAATCAAGGTCCAGGTCTAAAAGAAAATCCAAGTCCAGTTCTAAATCTAGAAATAGATCCAGATCTAAATCAAAAAGGAAGTCACAATCAAGGTCCAAATCTAGACACAGATCGATGCCGAAGTCAAAAAAGAAATCCAGGTCAAGATCGAGAAAAAGATCCAGATCAAGGCCCAGAAGGAAACGCAGATCACATTCAATTACGTTCAAAAAATCAAGGTCTCGATCTAGGAGGAGATCATTATCACGCTCAAGAAGGAAATCCAGATCACGGTCAAGGAGGACGTCAAGATCCAGACGGAAAGCTCGATCTCGTTCGAGGCGTCGATTAAGAAAATCCCAGTCCAAATCGAGGAGAAAATCGCCGACTAAGACGGTTCCGTCGACTTCGAAAGTTGTACCTACGGACATACTTAAGAAAGAAACTCAAGCAAGTTCATCGCAAGATGGAATAAAATCTGAACAATCCGAAGGACCAAATCAAAATACCAAAACTCAGCAATTGACCAAACCCGAAAAAGAAGTAAAATCTGAACAAATTGCCAAACCCGAGCAATTTACTGAAGCTGTGAAAAGTGCCAATCCCGAATGTAGGACGAACTGTGAGCCAACAGTTGTTATCAAGTCAGAGCCATTGGAAACGAAAATGGAGCCTCCCACCACTTCAGCAGATTCACACGACTCCAAACCTGATCCAACTGAGGATCTCAATAGAAAGTTACAGCAGCTCGCTTCCGAGCAACCCAAACCTGGTAGTTCAAAGAGTGAATCTGCAAATGATCCGTCTAGCAAGGATTCCAAAATGATAGAATTAGACCGATCGAGATCAAGATCCCGAAAAAGATCGAGGTCTCGAAAGAAATCGAGGTCTCGATCTCGAAGAAAATCAGGGAGGATATCAAAGTCAAGATCTCGCGAAAGAAATCGATCGTCTGACGGAAGAAATCCCAAGCACGGTTTCTATTTCAGCAGATACGAGATTCTAAAAAATAGATTACTCAACACGCCCATTAAGAATTTCCAGAAATTGTCGGTGTCTGGTTTGTCGACTGATGGATATATCAAATGCGATGGAATGAATCTTGGAATACCTTGTGGGAGTAAGGATGATGATTCCGATGAGTTTGTTTTACCTCCTCTAAATCTTCGGGTAATCAATTTGTTTTAATATCCTAATAGTTTTGTTGAAACCAATCCAAGATCGTATTCAATTTATGATTTGAAATCTGATTTTTATATGATTCTCCTTTAAATGCTAAACTTAGATTTTCGTCCCGCTATGATGAAGTCAAACAATTGCAAGGGGTATAAAATTTTGCTGACATTGAATTGGTATCACAATTAAACTCTTCTAGGTTTTCGTTGCTGCTGATCAATATAACAACATCTTTTCTACGATACATAGCTTATTGCTGTATTCACATTTACCTACCTACCACATTATTCGCGATAAGATTCTCACCTGATTTAAATGAGAATTAATCTAACGGTAAAACGAAGGAACGAAACTTCTACTGTTACGTCTCATCTTTACGGAATTTCCCACTTTCTATACGTGCAGTTGTTCTATTGAGCAGAATAGAACAATTCTACATCGGGTTACCAATTATCTAGTCCTCCCTTTGAAGAGGGCTAGACCAATGGAGACATTGACGTACGTTGGTGTGAGCTACCCTTTACACAAGTCAAACACAAGGAAGTATTTGGTAGTACGGAGGAGATGACAGAAAACCGGTGGAATATGTTTGTCCTGTTCTTCAATGTCACAATTTGTTTCTGTTCAATGTTTGTAACAAATATGTCTCTAATTATAATATTATATACAATTTCAACTTGATCTAAATTATTTTCATTCTAGCATAAATCGAATTTGAACGAGCAAATAACCTACATTTCTTATTTCTTATGCATTTCCTCCTTTCAGGCCACGAGTGGAAGACCCAGCTCCATGGTGTGGGTTGGTGGTTTACCCGAGGGTTACAACAAGCCAGATGTCGAACAAGCCTTTGACAACTTTGGGGCAATATCCAATATTGTAGTGGCAAAATCTAGATCAGCCGCCGGCAGTTACACACCGGGATACGCCTTTATCGAATTCAAGAAAAAGTGAGTTTTTATCACAGAATTCCTGGAGCCCTATAATAGCTCTTTTTAAGTTATTCAATGACTTGATCAGTGACCACAAAGCTTATGATTTTTCTGGAAATTTGAAAAGATAACAATTGAAGTTTAATTACTGTCCTTGACGTATCTTTTGTCACAGGTCCGCAGCCGAGGCCGCAGTAGCGCTTATGGATCAAAGGAAAATTAAAGGGTGCACTATAAAAGTAGAGTTTGCTCGTTCTCGCCATATGATGGCTCCTGGAAGAATGAGCCGCAGTCCTAGCCTCCCCCGCAAGAAGATGAAAAAACAAGATTCGTCAAGCTCCAGTTCTGCGGGATCAGATTCTTCTTCTAGTGATGAAGACGGCAGTGATTCCGGAGGTGACAGGAAAAAGAAACTCAAGCGTAAGATGAAAAAACTAAAGATGGAGCTTAAAATGGAGAAGAGGATGAAGCAAGCTGCCCTAGAACACCATCCTATGATCCCACCGGAGTTGATTCAACAGCCGGACTTTTCTGGTCACACCCCTGACATGTCTGCAATGATGTCATCAGGTGACATCCGGACTCCAAAACTCGGATCTCACGAGCCTTCTCCAGAAATTAAGAAAAAGAAAAAAATGTCAGACTCAAGCAGCTCTGACAGTGGTAGTGATAATGAAAGTTCTAAAAAGAAAAAGAAGAAGATGAAAAGAAAAAAGAACTCTTCTGACGAGGAAGTCGTGAAGAAGAGTAAGAAGAAGCAAAAGAAGGTTGAATCAGATTCTTCTGATGATTCGGATTCTGATGATCAAGCCAGAAAAGAGAGAATTAGGAAAATCGAGAAACTAAAACTTCTTAAAAAGGCTATGATGAAGGAGTTTAAGAACAGTGACGATTCGTCTGATTCTGGCTCCGAAAAGAAAGCTAAGAAGTCAAAGAAAGATGTCAAAAAGGCTAAACTCCTTAAGCTGATGGATAAATTCTTAAGTGAAGAAGATTCTGATGCCGAAGAAGATAGTGATTCAGGAAAGAAAAAGAAGAAGAAAAAGGCAGTCAAGAAGAAGAAACGGTCTAAATCTTCTTCAAGCGACTCTGACAGTGGCTCCGACATGTCTGATTTGGGGATAAAACTATCAAAGAAGGAGAGAAAAATCTTGGAAAAGAAAGCCAAAGAAAAGATCATTAAGAAAGCTTTGGCCAAAGCTGCGAAGAAAAAGCTCCAAAAAGAAAAGAAGTCCGCGGAGAAGGAAGCTTCTATCGAGGGCGATAAAGGAAAAAAGAAAAAGAAGAAAAAGGGAGACGATGACGGAAATTCCACTCAGTCAGCCCAATCTGACAGTGATGACGGTAAAGCAGCGAAACGGAAGGAGAAGAAAAGAAAGAGAAAAGAGAAAATGTCTGCTAGCGAAGATAGAGAAATGGACAATGTTGAAGCCGAACTAAGGACTCAAGAATCTGAGGGACAAAATCCCGAAGCCGATGTTGAGGACGGAGGTGCAGCTGCACCTCAAGATGATGGGAGGAAAGCTAGCTCCTCGAAATGGGACGCCTCACGAAGCCCCACCCCGGAGAAAGAAAGCAAGGCGAGTAGACGAGTACACGACGAGACAGGGACTGCTGACAAGGGAGACGGTCCTAACTTTGGTCGCGGAGCTGCTCATTACCGAAATCTGGCTATACGGACTGATTTCGACAAGAGTAAGAGGTCCAAGTCACGTGACTCAGACTCAGATGCCTCCAAGGATAGAACAAGATCGTACAGAAAACGTTCCTCTTCTAACGATTCTAAAGATAGATCAGCCTCACCGAGACGTGGAAGGTTTGTTGAGTGAGAGTCTCTCTTTAATTTTTTGTGTATACATATATGTCCTTGCTAATGGAGTCGCCTTTATTAGTTAGTTTAAAACTATAAAAGTGTAGTTTGCTTAGTTTCGGCTACCGTTTAACACTTAAATTTAATGTTTAATGTTAAACGTCAGCAGTTTACACCCTATCCTCCATCTACCCTCACGGCTCATACGCACGGATACCACCCCACCTCATATCTAAGGCTAACTTCATCTTTAACCTCTAGCTAAAGACGATAAACATATGTTTGAAAACTTTTACGACAACAAAGTCGTATTTATTAATGTCCATCAAGTCCCCCACCCTTTAACTTCAATTTAAGTTTATAGTTATACCCCATCAAGCCCCCCCACCCTTCAACTTCAATTTAAGTTCATAGTTATATACCCCATCACTCCAGGTCCTCTTCCCCAGTCAAGGAAAGATCCAGATCTGGTTCTCGAGAAAGAAGACGGTCACGTCGATCAGGTATACAGCACTCTCCTTCAACGACCATAAAATTTCTTATTTAAGCATCGATCTTTTGCACAAACCATTTGATTTGTGTCATGGCCTCGAATTTAAATTTGAAGTTTGAATTTGAATCAAACCTTTGACTACATTATAAAATTTTGAATTTCTGTTTCTGTTGCTCATTTTGTTAGGCTTATAGGGATCGGAGTTGCTAATTTTAACAACATTTTTGCAGAACAATGATAATACTGTTATTTTTGGGAGGGGTCGTAACTTGTAAATTTGTTAACTTTTAGTTTCACCTGAGAGTTCCACGGCTAATCGCCATTTCAAGGCACCTTTGACAGTGATTGGCCGTATATAAGTTTAAGCCTTAAGAAAATGTAGTTAGTAGTAGCATCAGTTTTTTAAGTATGTAAGAAATAGATTAAGAACAGCTGTCGGATAAAATTGATACTACGACTCCTCCCGAAATATCTTTAGACAGATATTCTTGTTAATTTGATTGCGTTAAAGTTTAAGTAAGATAATGATCTATTAAATCTTCACCATTCAAGTTCTAATCTTCCCCACATTCTAGGTCCCCTTAAGCGTAGCACTAGTATCGATAGTTGGTTAAGCACTCCAAGCTACTGGTGTTGGAATTGGTATTACAGAGTTCCGTATTACAATTACAGGCAGCCGTTCTGATGACGAATACGATTCCCGGTCACGTGACCACCGGGTAGGTCACTACTACGACAACAACAACAACCGCAACTACCGCGGTAGAGGTGGCTACCGCGGGCGCGGTTACTATAACAACTACAAGCCGTACACCAACTACAACCCCCGGTACAGAGGAAGAGGTCGGTACAACAACTACCGGGGCAACAACTTCAACAACAACTACAACAACTACAACAACCGCTACGAGAGCAAGTATGATCGTGACGTGAAGGAGTACCGGTCAAGGAGGAGACATTCCTCCTCCAGGAGTAGGTCACGTGACAGACCTTCCTCCAGTCGGGACAGGAGGAGCAGGTCCCGGGACAGGAGTAAGAGGTCCCGATCTCGGGATAGCCCCGATCAGCGGGAGCATAAGAGAGAATTGAAGATGGATCAGGGACAGGATGGGCAGGGAGGCGACAATGGTGCCTCAGCTCAGGGCCAGGACGCTGGAGTTGTGATGCCTTCACACAGTGAGTTTGACAATCAGCAACAGGAAGTGAGCCTGGATATTGAGTCCCTCGGTTGAGCCGAGAGTCTAATGAACTGTTTAACTGATAAGTTTTGGATGGAGCGGAAATCGAAACGTAAATTTAACTTGAAAATTTTTATTTTTCATTTACACATAATGACTTGAGTAGCATTTAATTTGTGTGGCAGAAATTTGTGTATTGTGTGCTTGAGTCTTGACTACGTCTAGATTGAGCGTACTTTCTATCATAAGATCAAGCTGATGTACCGTTTTGTTAGCAAATCGAAGTTTTAGTTTATTTATTTTAGAGCTTATTATTGACTTAGTGACATTTTCTTCTCCCCGCTCGCGCTATTTGTTTTACAGAGAACCCCCTTTAGTGTAATTGCCACCAGTTAAAAAAGTTTCCTCTCAATTTTCTGTTTTTCTACAAATACAATGAATAAATACTGCTGATGTAGCTATCTTCAGATTTAACTTTTTTGATGTGCGATTATTTTTCAAATCATTATTTATACGCTATGAAATATGTGCATCTTATTTCTTGAAAACTTTCATAGAAATTGTGTCAGGGCTAGTGGTAAGAGTAAGACTGTCAATATGATAATAGTCTTCGTCAGTGTCTGAAATAAATTGCTGTCTGCTGAATGATAGCGCGGCTAATTGAAAACTAAAAGAAGGCTGGCTATTGGCTACTCTATCGTCACACCTGCATGATTACTATTAGGCCGGTACGTTGCTAGGTAGTAGGTGATCACGAGCTACCACACTCACAGGTGCACTCAATCTTCAAGGGACTTAGCACAAGGACACCTGTAATTATAGGAGCTGTACCTGACACGATCGGTTCTAGTGATGAGTTGTCTGAGTTCAGGTGTCCGACCCTCCTTCAACTTTGAGTCGAGAATAAAATATCTGGATGTTGTAGCTGCAGCGACTGGGCTACGTGTGGCTCTCCGGTCCCATTTTAAGCAGGGTTTCACAGATAAGGATGTTTATAACTCAAACTATAAGTAAATGCAAGACCTTGCTGATTAACAGCAGTTTCTGCGGTACATGGCTCGATGGTATCCTGTGGCCGACTGACGTTTGCCCAACCATCTGCTTACGGTTACCCGTACCGTTACGCATAAGAGTCTGGTTGATCAACCGTGTGGAAACGTTCATCTTTGATGTTTGAGCTGCGAGAGTCGGTTGCAACCGCGACGGTTTCAGCTGTCGATGAACTTTTTTAACAATTGGTGCATTGTCGCTTCTGAAAAATCGAATCTTGTAGCTGAACGTACCGTTATATACTCTTGGAACGTAAGATGGATACCTCGTCAACAGTTTTGTGATTGTGAATCGCATTACGATCTATAAATCCAGCGACGGAGTTGAACAGTGAAGTCAGGGACAGCTGACCGAGTACCGCGTGGCACACCCTACGGTCCCCTCCTACCGCGACCGGCGACACAGACGGAGGTTCTCAGGCAAGCGACAGCACATTACCAACCAACAATGAACTTGGAGTTCAGAATTTTAATCATTTTTTATGACCGGGGAAGTCTTCACTAGAATACATTAGCCTCGCACTTTGTGAAACTATTGACCAGGATGGCTGCAGCTCGGAATGTGTTCGGGCGCTGAGCACTGAGGTCCCCAGGCCAGGAGTGTGAGAGTGCACTACGCTATGTGTTTTTGCCGTGTTCAGTCCATGATTTCTACCCCGCATTCAAAGTATTTCTAGTTTCACGGTTTGTTATGCCCGAGAGTGTATGAAGATGCCCATGTAATAATTGTAAATAGGAGACAGCAAACTTATCGTTTGACAAGGCAGAACAGGATTGCATACGTCGTAAACGTGACAGATGTACGTGCGCGCCACAAAATTCTACGAGATTGTTTGCTGACTCGGAAACTTCAAGCTAGTGAGGCCACGCGCCTTACGCGAAGTACTTCATATCGTCCACTTTTAAGGACCAAACAGATTCTGGGAACAGCGCCTGCTTTGCCGAACTAAGTCTAAGTCACTAGTGTGTGTCCCATTAACTGCGTTGACCCCAAACCATTGTATGGGCTTTCCTTCAGATTTCTGGCACATAACAAAACGTTCAAAGTCGAAGAAAAAGATCACAATTAAAACTCCATCTTCATAAATAAAAATCCTTAAAAGATTAACGATATCTTCTAAGGGAGAGCGTGTTTCTTCGTTTCCAGTTAGCCCGTCTGGAGCTGCCGATGACCTTAGCGTGTCTGTGTCCCTTTCCTACTCCTCTGTTCTTGCGTCCAGCAGATGTCAGACCTCTGAGTTCGCGGTGTTTGTGGACGGCGTTGCAGATCCAGTTGATTCTGGGGTCACGTCGCACTGCTTTGTGGGCTGGGTCGACACAGATAACTTCGTAGTATTTGTACACGGCGTCTTGTCCTACCCAGTAACTGTGGGAATTTGATCTAAGTGATACAGTGGATAAAACTGTAGTAAATATGGACGGGAAATCTAAGCTCAAGCAAGCTCTCTCTATTTCAACAGTAGAGGCATGTAAAAGTAATACCCACCCCTGGCCCCCTCTTAAAAAGAAAACAGCAGGTACCTGTTAAGGACACGGAGACCACCGCAGGCACGCCCTACTCTCTCCTCAGCAACAGACTGGATAGACCTCTGGAACTTGAGCTGGTTTACACCGGCAGTCTTGGGCTTGCCATAGCAGATACCCTTGGCGACGGGCTTCTTGCGTCCTCCCCTCTTTACACGAGTGCGGTAGATGCAGACTCCCTGTTTGTTCTTGTAGCCCAGTCTCCTGGCCTTGTCTGGACGGGTCGGCCTGCAATGTGGTGTCATGTGAGTGTCACGTGGGGAGGGGTGTGTTATAGTTCACCAGGTCTAGCGTAGTTACATTATTTAGTTAACGACCCTTCGAAGTTGTGTAAAATAACAGGATCTATCAGAATATATGAAAATTTACATTTCGCAAACAAAAGCTCCAAGCAAAAATAAAGGATTACGGACCAACGTAAAAAACACCCAAGGTAAAACTAACTACGATCTAGACCGACCTGGAAGCTCGGTGGATGGCGGCTAATTGTCTGAACTGCCAACACCTAACTCTGAGCAGAAACCTCATCAGATCACTCTGCTTCTTCTTGTACAGCTCTTCCATGTATTTGTAGGCTCCCATCTTGGCAGCTATACGGTACGGGGGATTATTTAGGTTTTGTGGATGTATTAAATTTTAGCACTATGAAGTACACTGGATTAAGTTCAAAATACATTGATTAATCCACTGTCTATGCACGCCATTATGAAAACTGACGAGCGTTTGATGATACGAAGAAAGACATTTTCAGAATCAAGTGCAATATAATATCAATGTATGCAACAAATAACTGAGAATTGAGAAACCCAGTATTTTACAATCATACATCATAATCTGTACAAAAATAAACAAACAGGGCAACTATTTTAAGAAGGATAAAAGAATCCATTGATGTCTCATATTTGCGATCCAGCACAAAGAACAACAATAGCCACTTTCAACACACTATTTACTCGTAAATATCTTTATAAGCTGTCAACTTATAATCCATAACTTCGTCATCTTTAAACCACATTTTAATTTCCTCGTTGGCTGTATCTACAGAATCTGAACCGTGACAAACATTCTTGCCCATGTCTATACAGAAATCGCCCCGGATGCTGCCGGGTTTCGATTTGAGAGGATCCGTTTCCCCCAACATAGATCGTCCTTGTTTTACGACGTCTTTACCCTGCCAGACCATGGAAACAACTGGACCGCTCATCATGAAGTTCACAAGACCAGGGAAGAAAGGCTTGCTCTTCAGGTCTCCGTAGTGCTCTTCCAGCAATTCTCGGGATGCAGTTCTCATTTTGAGACCACAGAGCTGGTACCCTCTCTTCTCAAATCGCGAAATTATGTTTCCAACAAGACCTCGCTGTACCCCGTCCGGTTTTACCATGATGTATGTTCTTTCTGCGTTCTTAGACATTGCACCTGACTAACGGAATGGAAATGTTTAAGAACTGGAGTTTTACAAGACAAAAAGGTAGCCATAAAACTTGTTCAAAGAAAGATGTGGGAGCTGCTCATCGTAATAAAAACTCGGAAACTTAAAAAAGAAGAAAAAAAGAGCTGTACCCATCTGCATCTGTCATTACACCATGATGAATTCGATAGCAGAAAATTTCTGTGTAAATGTGAGGTTAAGAGGCAAATACCAGCTTGATACAGCATGAATAGTTGTGGGTAGGCCGAATATTCCAAGGCAGAGCTTAGAAATGTCAAACATTTCAGCGTTCATCAAGTATCATATGCCAAGTCAACTTGTAACTTCATCATTATCGAACCATAATTTGATCTCCTGGGTGGCTGCTTCTACAGAATCAGAAGCGTGACAAGCTGTTTTACGAATGGTAATACAGAGATCTCCTCTTATGCTTCCGACTCCAGCAATCAAAGGATCAGTGACACCTAACATGTACCTTCCTTGATTGACTACATCACATCCTTCCCAAACCATACAAACAATAGGCCCACTTGTCATATAGTCTACAACTCCATCAAAATATGGCTTTTCTTTGAGGTGTCTATAATGTTCCTGTATAAGTTCTTTGGGAGGGAGTCTGATTTTCAAACCACAAAGCTTATAGCCTCTCTTTTCAAACCTAGAGACAATGCTTCCAACGAAGCCACGTTGCACCCCATCTGGCTTTATCATGACATAAGTCCTTTCAGAACTTATAGACATAACACCTGACTGATAATTTTGTAAAATAAACGGAAGCTTGTGAACAACTTCGAAACAAAAGCTCTACCTTAATTGCTTAAAACGATGACATTGGTAATAGGAAAGTTAAAGGGATCCCTACTTCATTGAAAATTGGAAGCTGTACTTATATGCAAATAGAATATTGAGTAAAACATCAGGAGAAATGTTAAAATTTTCTACATCAAAATTCATAGGACCAGATTTTGTTTTGAAGTAAACTTTCATGTTCCACCAACCACTTTCCGACCATTCTTTTTGACCAGACGAAATTTGATTCAAATCGTTGTAAAATGTTCGTGTAGGATCAAAAATATCAATGTATCAAAAACCAAGGCCAAGCAAATGGGTTCTCTTGTCGTAGCTATTACACTCTAGTTCATCAGGATATCTTTCTTTTCGAAATTGGACAAGAAATGGCTGAGTTATTGGCAAAACCAGTTTGCCTGTTACTTGGGTAAATGTTAATAAATTCAATGAAACCAATTTCATATGCCCATCAACTATCAAGGTAAAAAAAGTGTGTCAGTTGCTCAATAGTTATAAAATGTAGATACTAGTCCAGAATACCGCTAAAAACGACAAATTGCAGATGATTCTTTTTATACATTTATCAGCCACTTTGGCTAAAACTTTCAGAATGGGTGTAAATTGTATTTCTTACTTGAAAATAGAGTCAATTAAATCCCAAAAAAAAGATTCGAAGACCATTGCACCTTTCGTTGTTTCCAGGGGGAATTGAGCACGGAAAATGGTTGTTAAATAGTCAGATGGTTACTGGATCAAATATCATATTTTGATTCTAATTATTAAATCTATCTGGCCCATGAAGCATAATGACACACTGTAACTGGGTTCTAAAATGACCGTTTATTATTAAAGCGATGAGTTTTAATACTTTCAACACTACTTATAAACAAATAATTTGAGGATGTGTATTTGATTAGCTTCGTGCTGCACACGTCTGCTGCTACACTGCATTTGGGGTGTGCAGCAGGCAACTGTAGCTGTGCTATTGAATTGATATATTTTATATTTTGATTGCTGTCGAAAATGAAAATTAATGTTTTATTGAAAAATTATTGTTTTATCAAAAAATGATACAGCACTCCCATTTCGTATTGACCTGACCTAAATGATTTCCTTCTATTTGATACTTAATTTTGCATTTAAAATAAAGTTTCAATAAGGTAATGAAAATCACTAATGCCCTATTTACTTTAGTCTGTTAAGATCAAATGTTTCTGCTGGTATAAAAATTTATGTTTTCTTTTCATTCATATGTAATCACCCTTTTAGGAATGTGCAGGCGAACATTAAATGATTTGCCCTTTGAAATAGTTTTAGTCCAGAAATGGGCATCAGAAACGAAATGTACTAAGCTAATGGGAACATAGTTGACATCTAAAAGTGAGGGAGTGGACCAAAAGCATAGCAATCTATAACATATGTACCTCATTAGTCGTTGAAAGGGCCATCTTTTGGATATATCCAGGTTGATGTTGCTCACATTCGCTGCTGGGGATGAGAACAATATCCACTCTCTGGAAATCCATGGTTGAGGGGTAGATGAGGTGGGTCTCCGTTTTAAAATCTAGAATCTTCCAGGTGCCCCTTCAGTACAACTATAAAAGCCTAGATACAGGTGTATTCAGTAGTCAATGACTAAACACGGTTATTTGACATAAATGACAAGATGGCGACTGGACTTGGGACCAGTTCACAGTACATTACATTAATGCCCTCTGAATACCATGGGCTAGCTCAAATTATTTGTATAATAGTAGTGTTGAAAGTATAGTGTACATTCAAATACAAATCTACCCAGACCTCCTATACAGGAGGTAGGGTGTTTGATTCCCAAATCCTCAATACTATCTATGAGTCTGTGAGGCCCCACATATAACCTTGAGAGACCTGTTTAGTTATTTGCTTCAACACTCAGAAGTAAAATACAGTCATCCCCCGATTTACCAGGCTTTTCGGGGGAAAGCAAAAATGCATGGTAAATTGGGGAACCTGGTAAATTTGGGGAGTGCTATTTTGGGCCCGAAATTGGGTCTAAATTTTCTTTTATAAGTCTATATACCGTCTTATGTGTCTTTGGTGAGAAAGGACTGCTGTTAAAAGATGTACGTAACTACACTAGCAGTCCTTTTTCTCTTACAAAAAAATCCCTCTACCTTACACCATGTCAGATAGTGAATGACATGACACTATTCTTTTCCTTTCACATCATATCCTTGCATGAACAGGGCAAGATCCAACCATCCAAGGACCGATGTGGAGCAGAACGATAATGCCTATCGTAATACATATGAGAACACTAGGCCGTTGAGCTATCATAGTGCTGTCAGAGTCACGCTAGTGTGTCATATGTTGTATTTGTATTTGTATTTGTTACACCTGTACCCAGGCTTTTACAGTTATACTGAAGGGGCTCCTGGAAGATTCTAGATTTTTTAGTAAAACTCAAAATTAGTAAAACTCAAAAACGGAGACCCTCCTCATTTAAGTACTTAACCCTCAATCACGGTTTCCCGGTCATTCGGCTGAGTCGACCGAAGAAGATTGCATAGGCAAATGCCCTTAGCGCACTCCTCTAGGATTGGCCGATCTGGGAATTGAACCCCCAATCTTCTGCATAGAATGTCGAGGTAGATACCACTACACCACCAACCCATGTTTATAGGGACGGGAATGCAGGGGATCACATATCAGTTACCACTGCACACAAACTTGTTATAAATTTCCATAGCAGCAAAATTTAAAAAAAAAGTTCGAAAATTTTTTAGCTAAAGTAAAATGTCAGGGGAAAGGAATGAAGCCCGGTAAATCCGGGCTCGGTTAATCGGGGGATGACTGTATCTAGTATAAAGCTAATTACATTAGACCAGACTAATGGGAATGTTTCGTTTTTTTCCGGCGGGATAGGGTGTTTGAATCCCAGACCCCCAATCCTAGATGATTCTGCAAAGGGCATTGCATATGCCTCATTTGATAAAAACTTCAAGCTAAAACTAGCAGCATAATGTAAAGCCCCGCACTGCAGGGGGATGCCGAATTTAGGGGGCTCTGACTTGCAGCACCCCTGTGGTGAAAATGTGCCCCTATGTCCCAAATATCACCCTGTGAGAGCTGTTAAAATATTTGTTTCAGCACTTGATAGTGTACAAAGGCCCAAGCTAATTACGTTAGGCCAGATTGATGAGAATATATTGTTTTTTCCGGCAAGCAGTGAAACAAATATATCAGTGAAACAAATATATCATTTTTTGCCGATTACCATATTACATCAAAAACGAAAAGTTAACATATGAATTAGAATACTTAATAGATTGATTGCATGGTCTTCACCCTTAGATTGTCATAGATATAGGTTGACGGGGCAAAGGAATGAGCTTGCTATTCGCTTTTACTCACACCACAACGTCAACCCAGTGAATCTTTTTAGACAACGGGCATGTACTAGCGAGGGTGTTTGATATCTAGATCCCCAATTCAAGAGGAATCCTCAAAAGGCATTCGACGATGCATCAGCTGTAAAAACTAAAAGCTAAAACCAGTGGCGTAACGTAAGTCCTTGCACTGCAGGGGCACCGAATTTGAGGGTGCCAACCTGCAAGATGTCTGCAGTGAAAACGTGCATTCAAGTCCCAAATATTTATTGGTTATTTGATTCAAAACTCAGAAAAATTAATTAATTAATTAATAAATCTAACATCATGATTGAGTAAAAGAATAACAATTAACCCAACCAATGCCCCTATTTGTGGGCTTAAATGGAGCAAAATTAATAAAAAGTTTAATATGGCTGTAAAATTAAAGAAAACACATAAATTTAACTGCCCACAATATGGAACAACTAAGCATTCAATAAAGGTTTAAAAAGTTCAGTAAGGTCATGCATAAATAACAGTTAGTTCTGATTAGTTAAATCGAATTGTTCTTTGTTTAGCTGATTTAAGTTAACTTATCTGATTTTATTGCTGGCTGCTTATAATTTATATAAAACAAGGCCGTGGGCCGTTTAAAGATTTAAAAAACAATACAATACATTCAAATTCAATAAAATTCTGTTTTAAAAATTGTAGAAAAATAAAACTGTAATTTATGAAATAAAATCCTGCAGCCAGCATTCCTTAGAAACAGATTCCAGTACAGGTGTCGTTGTCCACCGTAGGTCATTCTGCACCGTTACCATACCTTATCAGGTGGGAATTCCCACCACACCAGTTGAGAATGCTCAACAAAGGGGTAGAATGTGAACTGGTGCTTCGAGATAGGGCGTTTCCCACTGCTGTGGGGCCATTTTCTTAAAGCTTAGTGGGTCCAGAAACCCAGAAGTCAAAACTCAGAAGTCGAATATCAAGTATAAAGCTGAATAATTTAGACTGCATTGATGCTGAGAATGTATCGTTTGTCAGGCGAGCAAAGCAAGCTAGCTGTGGATGGGGCGCAAAATTAATCAGCAGGGGGCGCTGTGAACTAATGTTATCTAAAACTGATAAATTTTTAGCTAAATACCCAGAAATTTGACTCAGTTCTGAAAACACAATACACAATTGTTTGAACAGAGTTTTATTGAGTAACACATCATTGCACTTAATTAATCATATGCTCCCATGTGCCGGCATATACCCAATTATTCTTTCAATTTTGACGTCCAATGCTGTTCAAAGTATGCAATACTCGTGTTTTCTTTAAATCATATGACTACCGAAAACTGAAGCGAATGAATGAACAGCTCTCACCAGGTGATGTTTGTGACATTTTCACAACAGGGGTGTTGCAGGTTGGCGCCCCCTAAATCCTGCGGGGCCTTACGCCACTGGTAAGGACTAAGGTGTAATTGCTAGTGCCTTTAGAAAGGGTCACAGATTAGTTCATCAAAATTTAGGTAATTTCGTCCCCCAGTGGAGGCTCTGGTGTGGTGGGAATTCCCACCTTATAGTGTATGGTCACGGTAAAGAACGGCCTGCAGTGTACAACGCTATCCCTGCTGGAATCTGATACAAGAGATTGTGGCTGCAAGATTATTCTTCTATTTACATCAAAATTACTTACTTACTTACGTACTTACTTACTGAATTTCTATACAATTGTTTTAACAGAGTTTTATTGAGTTGAACATCATTGCACTTCATAAATCATATGCTCCCATGTGCCGGCATATACATGTATTTAGACCTTAAATTCGAGTGTATTAGCTAATATTAATTGAATTTTGAAATTTTAAGAAACTGTTGGAGACTTGATGCTATGATGGTGGCTTCATAACTTGCTATTTTATGTAAATATATATAGCGATAAATTCGGACATGTTAAATTAGTTAAATTAGTAGTTAACGCGAACGGTTAGAAACAGCTTGTAAGAGCTATCTGCAATTTGTGCATGGTCTTTCAATGCATGACGGGACAGTTTTTCATCATTCATAAATTCTTAGATGTTCCAAAATCTGGGCACTTAGATTTTGCAGTTGCTTTAAATCTAACAAGATCTTTTCATTAACTTTGTTCGACTTATGTCCACAAATACAAAATAGGGGCATTGACTTGCTAAATTGTTGATTTTTACCTAGCCACGATATTAGATTGCATAATGAATTAATTTCCCCCCTCTGCACTCAGTTTTTGTTGCTTTATAACCTATCAGAGGGGACTGTAGAGAGAGCCGCGCAGCGCCTTGCTAAGCCAACATCGCCATGTGTCTCACGCTGCGCGCGCCCTATCGGGACGAAATTTTTCGTCGCGCGTCCGTCCTAATTTCGCGCTAAGCTCGCACAGGGATTTACGTGTTCAGCAAGACAAAATCAAACAAGCGTCGCGCGCGGCGCGTTACCGGGCGTTGCGCGACTCTCTCTACGTTTCCCTCCGTTCGCAAGGTAAGCGGCGCGGCGTTAGCACCTGGTTTTGCTCTAACCAGAGCCCTTTTGCACGCCTCGCGCGCGCCACCAGAGTTGGCGTGCGTAAGCACCTGGTTAGGTGATCTAAACAACTGGTTAGGTCAAAGGTTAACAGTACAGTAGCGCGTACTCTTTCGTTATTTTCAATTTTTATATTTTCCTGTCGCTTCGAATGAGGGTCAGATAAATAAACTGCAACATTGCAAAACCATCAAATCAGGATAGTCTGTATGTGCGCGCTACTCCAAATGTGGACAAATTGCCAGCTCGCTCAATTAGCTGTTGCTAAATCAACGTAGATCTCAACGGGCAATGCGCGTCTAAAATTTTTTTGAAATTCGCCAGGCCAGAAATGCGTGACAGCGTGTGATGGCCGCGACAGTAGGTTATCAACCTACAACACGACGTAGATCTGTAATTCGTGCTTCGCGCTCCGTTTCGGGTTGCTAAAATTGAAGTGATTACGTTTTATTAGAACGGTAGATGGATATAATCTCGTCAAGGTTATACGTGTTTAGCAAACATGAAACAGCTGTGTGGGCGAACTGGCGACCAGTCCAAATTTATTGTAATAATTAACCATTGCCATTGCCGAGCCAACATATTACTATTAGCCCTGTGGAGTAGAAAGAGGAGAGAGGAGAGAAGAGAAGAGGAGAGAGGAGAGAGGAGAAAGGAGAGAGAGGAGAG
>JH153076.1:135484-156127 GCA_000226015.1 Mnemiopsis leidyi
GAGAGCAGTAAGATAGCAGTAAGAGAGCTATAAGAGAGCAGTAGGAGAGCAGTAAGAGAGCAGTAAGAGAGCAGTAGGAAGCAGTAAGAGAGCAGTAAGAGAGCAGTAAGAGAGCTGTAAGAGAGCAGTGAGAGAGCAGTAAGAGAGCAGTAAGAGAGCAGTAAGAGAGCAGTAAGAGAGTAGTAAGAGAGCAGTAAGAGAGCTGTAAGAGAGCAGTAAGAGAGCTGTAAGAGAGCAGTAAGAGAGCAGTAAGAGAGCAGTAAGAGAGCTGTAAGAGAGCAGTAAGAGAGCAGTAAGAGAGCAGTAAGAGAGCAGTAAGAGAGCAGTAAGAGAGCAGTAAGAGCGAACGGTTACCGTTAAGCGGTAGTTTCGACAGCATCTTATTTATTCTGCTCAAGATCAATTTCAAACAGGGTATACTGTTCCAAAACTGCGAAAGTCGTGCGAACGTTCGAGCTTCTTGACCAGACCCTGAACATTCGTTGAGAATTCTCATCGAATGTTTAGAGTCTGGTCTTTAAAGATTGCATCAACTCATCAAGAATCCGAATATGGTACAGAAAAGTATCTTATTTTAGGAATACTGTCAGTTTGGCGGAAAGACGTTCAATTTTCCAATGAACACTTATTCTAATGATATTTGCATTGAAGGAGCTAGTGTTGCACTGAATTGTCGCTGATGATTAAGTAGATAACAACAATCGACATCTGGCAATTGCTACTGTATTCATTATTTACATAGGCAATAGGCATTACCCTAACAAATGACGTAAGATCAACAAAGCTGTATTGCAGTCACAAGGAAATTTTTTTTTAGCGAATGTTGATATAAAAGAAATAGCTGGTTAGGCAGATTGACAGACAGATGACATGAAAATTTTCATAGCAGGAGTGCATTCACTCCACAATTAATCGAGACTGAAGTCTCAATTTTTTGTTTTCAATAGTATTAATCTCTTAATTTGTCTGCATAAATATCGGAGGAAGATAATCTATCAGAAAATAAACGCTGTGCCGATAAAAGTCAGAAATGCTATGGCAATCGATCCGTATTATATTTTTAAATTCTTGCTAAATGCATGCTTTGCCATCCCGTCGTCGTTTCACCGGCTGATCGGCCCTCAATCACTGAAGAGGATTTAGAGTTGGTCCTACTAAAGTTTCACCCGTTTGGAGGAAAACTGTTAGCTTCTCCGCGTCGTACTACCTGAAAGAGGGAACCTTTAAACAACTCCTAGCTACAGACTGAGGGATAGAGAAAGATCATCCTCAGCGAGAAGTTTCCCGGAGGGGCTCCTGAGACCTGATTCCTAGCACATTCCAAAATTTTAAAACTCCTCAATAATCTTCAAGAGCAGACTGCCGGTCTATCAGCACTCAGTATCGCGCTAATGAAATAAAAATCTGGACTAATGCTCCGATTTTAAAAAGCGGGTGAATAGTAATTTCAATTATGACGACCGATAACGGCACGTAACAAGTAGAGTACTGCTCACATTGGCTGCTGACAACCAATTTTGGGGAGGTTCGAGAGAGCAAGAGCAGATAAAGCTGGATACTTGAGATGTAGAGCTTCTCGAAGAGGGCTCCGACTACGTTTATATTTTCCGGAGAGCGCTTGGTCCATCACTTTATCACGCTCACAGTTAACTTTTCCATCTCTTGTAGCTATCTGTCCGCACTTCCAGTCGGTTTCCTGTGTCAACTAGTGAACTCATTAACCCTCTTGACAGAATTAGCCATGAATTATGGTATAAGGTTTAAACAGTTATGTTTTCAATTTTCTTGGAATTTCTTGACTTGACAATTGGCATGGCCCTTCCCCGCACTTAAGTAATGAAAAAATACTACATCCTTGAACACTAACAGTTCACAATTTCTTAAACTCGTCTTCCTGGCGATTTTATTGTTCACGGGTGAATGTCATAGTGGTTGAGCTAAGCTCTAGTATTTGTGGCCCAATAACGGTTAGTTACCTAAAGTGATCACTATTAATCATCACTAAGGCAATGGTCCTTAAATCTTTGAAATGATCATCAGTTTCCAAGGTGACATGACATGACTAAATCCTGGATCCTTATTTCATAGAATGCATGACGCCCGAGCTGCAAAAATGCGAATTGGTTTTTAATGCCCAATGTTTAAGTTAAACAAAAGTTAAGACGCTTCGCTCTAACAGTAACACACTACCAAACAGTGTTTGACCTAGAAGGGACAATCCTATTGGCTAGAGGAGCATCTCCCAGTCCCCCATTGGACTGCCTCCACCCAGACAGCAGCGCGGCATCACTACAGTTTATACAGACAGATGTTAAAGCTCCGAGCGACCAATCACAAGAGAGCACGTGAGCTGACCTGGCGTCACGTGTTCCGGTTAACGGTCACGTGACCCACTAAAGGATAGAGTCTGTCAACACAACCACAGCGGACAAGGGTCAATTCCTGGACCCAGTCCTGTGCTAGAGACATTGCCATATCCCCTCCTCCCATCCCCGCTGTACAACACCTTGCTACTTTGACAGAAAGTTAAACACGGCTCTTAAACCGATATCCAAGTTCCTTCATTTCGTCCCCCGCTTTGTCAGCCTTAACCTTATTTCGTCCCCCGCTTTGTCAGCTTTAACCTTTATTTTGTCCCCCGGTTTGTTAACTTAAATCTTCATTTTCTCCCCCGCTTTGTCTGCTTCAACCTTCATTTTCTTCCCCGCTTTGTCTGCTTCAACCTTTATTTTGTCCCCTGGTTTGTTAGCTTGAATCTTCATTTCCTCTCCTCCTTGTGAGCCTTAACCTTTCATATTTCGTCTCCGGTTTGTCAGCTTGAATCTTCATTTCCTCCACCGCTTTGTCAGCTGAAACCTTCATTACGTCCCCCACTTAGTCAAATGTCAGCTGAAACCTTCATTTCGTCCCCTGCTTTTGAGTTTTGTTAGCTTAAACCTTTCATCCTGGTTCCCAAGACTTGTGTTGTGGGTAGTGACGCTCCTACCTACCAGCCGTTATTTGAGTTCCTATTTGTTAGTTTATCCTCTCGAACTTAATCAGAACAGCCTTCAACGATGCCTGCTTGTTTTGTTTCTCCATGTGTCCCCTAAGACTTCTAACGGCCGCGACTTTTAAAATGTTTTAAAAGTTTTGCTTGTTTAAAAGTTTTGCTTGTCTTTTTTGTAGTCGGTACTGGAAGTTTATGTTAAACAAGCTGGTGATGATAACTCAATGTGAACCTGTGAAAGCGTTACGTTATTGTCACACTTCACCAGAAAGTTATCTTGTATTCAGCAGTGACAGACTGGTTAATCAATTCGGCATTAATGATTAAATCGCGTTTCTGAGAAAACAACACAGTTAAATTTGCATCCTACAACTTCTCCATGCCTGACTGGCGACATTTGATAACTCAAACTCCCGCAATTCGTTGTGAACGACGGATTAGGTTCTAGTTTAGATGTGTATGAGTGATAGGACTTCCTGACCCACCCCACTTCGCTGTCTGCATCACTGATTATGTAACTCCGATATGGGGCTTTATTTGCGATTTCAACACGTCATGGAGGTAAGATAACGAGGAATTGCGAACAATATCAATTGGTAAAGAGGCGGAAACAATCGTTTATCTTCGACCGCCGATCGAAAATAATCTGACTTCTGACAGCGGTCATTCTGAAGTGACCACAGAACAACCACCAAGCTCACCTTGCAGTCGCCCTATTTCCATCTATGTGGCCCATGATTCTTGAAACGGGTCTTTGATTTAGCCGACTTTTAGTTGTTGTTCCCAAACCTTTTACAATAGCCCAGGCTGGAAATATTTGGTGGGATAAGGAGTAGGGAGGGGCGTTATCTTGACGGTCCTTACCGCAAATGATTGGTACAACCATTGCACTTGCGCCGTGCTTTAAAACTTTATTATTATTTGCGAAGCCTGACGGTTTGACAAAACGTGATATTTACATAGATCGTTGAGCAGGGTCGTGACTACAATAAATTTCACGTTTGAGTCAGAGGAACATTAAAAGTCGATGTAGACTTAGATAGAAGGTAGAAGTCTAATATTTCTGTCAACTAAATTGCGAAATCGTTACGGTCTGCTAACTCTTAACTGCTTTACAAGTCCTGCTGTCTGTTGTCTTTACAGTTGAATTCGGCGTTAATATCCTAAGTTAATATCAAGTCATTTCTTCTTTTCTAGGATTAATCTGGTTCCCATTGGTTACAGTATAATTGTATCGCATGTTTCTTTATAGTATCAGCGCTGACATGTTTTGTGTTCAAATTAACATAATCGGAAACTTTAGGTCAAAATTGTATATTAAGTACCTCATATTCTGGCAATTTCACAGCACTGAACTTGAAAACAGCGATAATTCAACCCTCGCCGTGATTTAAGTAAAGGCCTTAAAGATTGCATTGAATAACCATGATTTCTTGACCAAGCGCATTACACAATGCAATTTAGACACTCTTTACTTCACATTGTCTTACTGCTTACAGCGCTTTTTTGTCGCTCTTCCACAAGGAATATATCCTCGCATAAAAAGCTGTTTTGTTACAAAAAATGAGCTATTAAGCTTATAAATGTTTGCACTTTTATCAGACGCCACTTAAAGGCAAAATTCTCGTGAAATCTAGTTAATTATAAAGACGTCATAAAGAATACAACTAACAACAGTACATCATAAAGAATACAACTAATAACAATTCGTTTTGGAGAATACAACTAACAACTATAAGTTATAATAACAACACTACGTCATACTTATAAAGAATACAGCTAACAACAATATGTCATACTTATAAAGAATACAACTAACAACAATATGTTGGAACTTGGATCAGAACGTCAGTACACTCTGACCCGCTTCTAGAACTACAAGAGAAGACTACACACACGCTCACGGCCCACGTGACATCAACACGCGGCGTTGATTGGCCAGACACCTCGATTGTAGACCCCACACGAAGGTCGGTAACCTCAGTAGTAATTCGTCAGCTCTCAAACTTTCGAGTATTTGTTGACATTTCAGTACTAAATTCCTTCATCTGCTAGGAACAAACTTTGAACGAGATCGCTATTTCAGCAGTTTCCTCCTTTGTTCCTGTAAATTTTTTGTAATTTTTCAATTTTCTACTTGTTACGACGCAGACACAGCCTACCTACCTTTACTTGCACTAAAGGACGAATTGCGGCTACGATTTATCAAATTCCATGAAAATATTTGTCTGCTAATCCAATGTTCAATACATTCTGATCTCATTCTTGAGGTTTAGTTGTAGACAGGACTCTTCTTGTCGATGAAATAGATGAGATCTAGTGCGACTTTACCTTTGATGGTCCTCGCTCATCTTGAAAATCAAACCCCAATAAAAATGTAATAACCTTAATTCCGAAATTTCATGAGTTCTTCAGGAAAATTGAGAATGCAGATTGCATTGGAGAGTAATCGTGTAGTTGTACAACTATGTTAGATCTCTGATCTTATGTACCGTGTCAAGTGTCTTTATCTTTGGAGATGACATTTAAACGCTCATCTATATTCAGGGCTGGGACCGAACACGCCCGGCCGTAGGCTCAAGTTCTCAAATTCAGATTTCTAGTTTCGCTACTTCTTGTTGCATGCTAAGTTAAGATATCACCCTTCTGTCTTTGTCCTTCATAGTTTCATGCTCTGATTTATTTAGTATAAGCTATAAGCTATAACTACTATAAGCTATAACTACTATAAGCTTTAACTACTATAAATCCTGTTATAACTACTATAAGCTATAACTACTATAAGCTATAACTACTATAAGCTATAACTACTATAAGCTATAACTACTACAAGCTATCACTACTATAAATCCTGTTATAATCACTCTACCTGACAAAATACTGCGGTCTGCAATGGACAACGTCCAACTTGATCGAACTTGTACTTTTGTATGTTTAGAACTTGTACTTTTGATCTATCGAACTTGTATAATATAACTTATAGAGCCATTTTCAGGACCTTTTTAACAGCATGAAAATTGAAACGGAAGTTGTTTAGCTCCGCGATTTGATGAATTTAGTTTGGCTGTAGGTACGCCACTCTTGTCAGTTGTCTTATAGTGATGATGTCACAATTAGAGTAAATTGCAGAATTGGTTCTATAATTTAATAATCGCTTCTGTAAATTAATAAGTAAATTCATAAGTTGATAATCGCTTTTATAAGTTTTCAATTGCACTGCTGTAAGAATTAATCAGTCGCAAAACGCAAAGCGTGCCTCCAGCAGGAACAAACAGTACAGGACTGATTATCAATATTCAACATTCGCCGCCGAAATTTGTACCAAAACGCCGATTCAGCTTTTCTTTTAGCTCGACATTAAAAATTTTCATTAATTTGCCAATAAGAAGTCAATGTTAAAGAGGAATGATCCGGATAGCTGTTTGCAATCGGCTGGCTAAGAGAAAAATCGGCTGGCTAGCTGGCCATAAGTATAACTAGGCAATTGAGAGATCACCATATCGTCCTGATATCGTCATTTACTTACTTACTACTTTATGCAAATGTAACTTTATTTGTATCTAAATTGATTTACTTATTGTCGCTCATACTTTTGTCAATTCTAAGCAAAACTTGAGATAGTAATGAGTTAGTCTGATTAAATCATGTTTAGGACGATCGGCTAACAGGTGGCAATCGGCTGGCTAAGGCGGAAATTTCCATCGACTTGCTAAGCCGGCTAACTTATGCCTCTAAGCAATAAGGGCCATATATACTATATACTTATAGGACGTCAAGATAAAATTTTCAGGCTTTTGCTCTGTCAGTGTCACCATTGGATTCGTCGTCAACCCTAGCGTGGATAATTGTCTTACTCATCGTCTAGTTGATCATTGCAACTTTGTAGTTTTGGCCTACTTGATCAATAAAGGCCATGAAGGACGTCACAATGAGGTTTCAGGACTGTCGCCATTAAGTCTGCCGTCAAATTTTACGTCAAAATACTGGTCTAACTTTTTCTCTCGATTAAAATTGAATATTTCCGTTTTCGGACCCTTATAGAGTTTTCGGCCCAAAGGTCCTCAGATAAAATTTTAATATAGCTTGTTTTATCACAATCGGCCTTGATGAGGTCAACAAAACATGTAGCTCTTACTTCATGTGATATGTATAGGGGTGGCAACTTTTATGTTTATTGTTTAGTCCGTCGAGTGTCTTTTCTGGGGTGGTTGCCAACAATGACACCCTAATAATTGCTTCTATAAGTCAATAATAGCTTCTATAACTTAGTAATTATAATTATGGTTAGCTAACCCAATAGACTACCTCAATAGACAAAAGATTTTGTCAGGAAAATTAATTTTGCGAGAGCAGCGACTAATTTATTATTCATCGTTATGTCACTTTTATTCGGAAAAGATACTGTCGCGATCACGCTTATTGTTCAATTCGATCAGATAATTTACTTACTTGTTTCCCATTTGTAAGATCATACGTCGTCGCTTAGGAATGGCAAATTGTTAGCCTTGAATTTATGCGAAGTTCATGTTCGTTTAGTACATTATTCACATAGCTTTCTCTTAAATTTTCTATTCGATTCTGAAGCGCCAGAATCAAGGTAGCAGAAGTAGTAGTTGCGTTGATTAGCAGGTTTCCAAGCCAGTTTCTAAAGTGAATGCCTCTGGGAAATAATAGATGAAACTGAAAGACAACGACCCAAAATAGACAAGCTGACGGACTTATTATTTTTATCACTGCCTGAAACCCTTTAAAGTTAAACAAACCTTCATTGCGCCTTATTAAGTATTTCCCCAAAAGTACAACTGTCAAGTGTCAGGTCTGTAGTATTTGTTGTACTCGAATAGTCGCGGTCCGTGGACCGTGTCCTATTATTGTAGCCTCCCCATCTAATTCTATTGTCACTGATTTGCCTTCCTTCGTAGCTTCAGGTTTCAGCTAAATTGGTTCAACGATCCATCAATTTGTTAGCACTAGTTTCATCCTGTATTGCTGATTTAATCTGTGTTTTGTTGCGTTTCAGCCTTCGAGCTGACGTAGTTCCGATTGAGTTATCATGTTATTGTTAACAGCTAAATTAGGTGATTGTAAATGTTGTGATTGTAAATGTTTGTGATAAGAAAAATCCTTCTTTATTTTATGTTTGAATGGTCAGTATTTTCGGTCTCAGTCAAAGACATGTCCAGCTAGTACTGATTTTTTCCAAACTTCTATTTCTTACAAGATTATAATCTGCATGTAACAGCCTGCTGTGAAATTAGTTTTAATGTTGCAAGAAAGGCCTTGACAGCTTTAGTATGTCGTAATAATATTCAATATCATGCATCTGAATCTCCTTGTTTATTCATAACGATCATGGTTCTTTCATCTTTGATCATGACAAAAAATCATGCTTGACAGGTTTGCTGGAATTATGAAATGAAACATATTGAAGCACAACCAAAAATTCTTACAAGATACGCCAGACAAGTTTAAAAAATAAGTTCTTCAATTTGGGTTCTCATATTATCACTGTCTTGCGGAAAGTTAATGTTGTTAATTTGCAACAAACAACGGCTGACATTGTTTATTTTTGAATTTCATATAGGAATACAACATTATTGATGTCTTATTCTAAATTAATTAATGGCCGATTTAATTTGTTTAATAATTATAAAGTTCTGTAGTTTCCAGTAATTATACTCATTGTTCAATGCTCGTTTGGATACGGTAGAAGATGGAATTAAAACAAACTCGAGTTTTTGGAATGCAGGATTTCTATCATTCAAAACAACACGCTCACTTTCGTGACGACTTCTCATAGTTCAAGTCACTCTTCCCTTCAAAATAAAAATTAATTTTGTTATAAAAGTGGAAAATTTAAAATCGAATCTTCTCTACTAATGCATCTAGTGCAATTTGCGAATAAAAGTTTAAAACTAAAAGTTAAAAGTGCTTGTTGAATTTTTTAGTTTTTCATTTATGATCTAATGATTCACAATTGTGTGTTCGATTCCGTCATCACACTTCTTTTATTCAATGATGTCATCACTCATCACAGATGCATTTCACTATGCACCATTTCTTGACCAATCTTCACTGTCTTCCATACCATTTCTGGACCAATCTTCACTATCCTTCATAGCACCATTTCTTGACCAATCTTCGCTATCCCTCATAGCACCATTTCTGGACCAATCTTCACTATCCTTTATAGCACCATTTCTTGACCAATCTTCGCTATCCCTCATAGCCCCATTTCTGGACCAATCTTCACTGTTTTCCAAACCCCCATTTCTAGACCATTCTTCACTGTCTTCCATAGCTCCATTTCTGGACCAATCTTCACTGTCTTCCATAGCTCCATTTCTGGACCAATCTTCACTGTCTTCCATACGACCATTTCTAGACCAATCTTCGCTGTCTCTCATACCACCATTTCTGTTCCAATCTTCGCTATCCCTCATAGCTCCATTTCTGGACCAATCTTCGCTGTCTTCCATAGCTCCATTTCTGGACCAATCTTCTTCATTTAAACGAAGCACTCGACTGTATACAGCGGACAGAAGGCAAGATATCAGCAAAATCGTCTTCATGATGGAGCAAAAACGCCTGAAACGTTAACCTGAAAACAAAGATTGGTAAGATGCACTGCAGAAAGACATACCGAAAAAAACAGCTTGGGCAAATCATCTACATGCTGTATACGTATAATCGGTGTTCCGCTAGGTCGATCATTGGGAGTTTGGGGCTATCGCTAGTCCCGGTTAGTGGAGGAAGTCTCCTGTGTTAGCTTAGTTGTCCCAGCTACCAGGATATATTTTCTAGTTAAGGTCTGGGCCAGAATACCCATTACAGAGATTTACGTAAGTACAGATTTTAGGCAGCAGTTTTCCTGGGCCAGCATTGTATCAGTAACAAAGTCTCAAGTTTAGATTGGACGAGCGATTTGGAGCAAATTGAAAATGCTGACCACCTAACTTTATTGTGGTCAGATTGTCATTGCCATAATAGAGATGACGCTCATGAACTGGCGACCTAAGTTTTTTAATTCCCGCTAAGCTAATTTTCTGGCGGCAAAACTGTTTGGTTGATACACGAATTGACGAAAAACTTCCAAAAATTCGACTGAGACTTTCCAATCTCGGTTAAAAGCATGCTCGATTTTTCACGATGAAGCTAAGTTTTAAAATCAGGATACCACTAGTTTAAGTTGTGAAATGCGGCGTAGACACTGTGTTTTGTTTGTACTGGTCTGTCCGCTTATATGTATACTGTAGGTGTTCTATCACAAAGGGAGATCGGGTAATGGGGAATGGTGATTTGTTAACAAATAATTGCTGCCCATCGAAATCCACGCCAAGTTAAAAGGAAGGAACTGCTAAAAGGAAGGAACTGCGATTACTCATGTTTAGTTTGTTTAGAAAACTACATTTTAAGTACGCCTGTTCGAGTTATAAAAATCTTAGTAAACACTGAAAGAAGAGCTCAATAGCTTGTTTTTGATTTTCTTCGTTTTTCATTTTTTCAAACGTTTTTTCCCTCCTATAAAAGTATGAACTCATCAATTCTATACTTAACAGGAAAAATAGTTACAATTTTCTGAAATCCTTAAATTCATGATGCCGATCGACAAAAAATTCGTTATCGAGTGGGTCATTCAATAAACCGGTTTAACTAAAATTAAGATTGATTTTGAAGGACTATTATAGCTCCAGGAAGGGTGTAGGAGACCAAACAAAAATTCATCCCATTCACGTAAATACTAATAGGAGCTATAGGGTTAAGACTTGTACTTCAAATTAGTTTTATCATTGTTCTTACGGAGTTCGGACAGCAGTTGGTGACCTTGATTTGACTAAGGTTCATTTTAATTCTACCGGGGTTTTTGATCAGAATCGAATGAAGTTGTGCACACTATTATTTGACTGGCAATTGTCCCTCGAACTATAACTTTGATTCTAAATCAGTGCTGCCGAAGGGGACAAGTTGCCGTTTGAGAATAAAGCCGACCTCAGTGAGACACGTTGTTAACGTTCCTAATCCACGTTTAATAATTAATATAGGTTTCTCTGTATATGCAGAAAGTTTAGTCCTAGGATACGCTTATTCATAATTTAACAGCTCAATCTCAAAGGTAAGTCCCCGTCTGTTTGGCGATTTCTTGCTTACATTTTACATTTTTGTTTTACATTTTACCCTATTCTTAAGGAACGCCGGTTCAGAGTCCCCTAACCAGTAGACATGCGCTTAAACCGGAAATTTCTTAAACAAGGGTTCGTGCCATAATGCGATGTGGTTTATCTCAGTTATGCGATGGGAAAAGTTAAGACGGGCCTGGTACAGTAGCAGGACCATATATACCAGCAATTTCAATGTCGCAAGGTTAACCCCCTGATGTACATAAGATGTTTTCCGTGAAGCTGTTCGAGATTATCAAAATATTAAGGAATAAGCCGAGAAATTAATTAGATGTTCACCAACGGGACCATCCCATTTGGCAGCTAAAGACCAATACCCTGGGTGGAGCAGTCAACGCGGGCTTCCTGTCATTCTGGCAAATTAAGGCTAAAGACCGGCATGCTTGCCAAATCAAAATGTCCTCAGTCCTGGTGACTCAGTGACTGTCATTTAGGGTGGCGTTGTAAGGAGTTTCCCAGACGGAAAGCTTAATTTTTAGCCTAACTGTGCTTTGTGACTGAGTCAAAATGTTTTGTACAACTGACAAGTGACAATGTTAGTTTATCAATTTCAGATCAATATCAGGTGAAAATATTTGAATAATATTTGACCGGGGTGATACTGATATTTTAATCCATAGTGTGTATCCTCAGTGTAGGCAACACGACGTCTGGCCTAGTCAATGGGCTAAAGACCGGACAAGGTGGTGTAGCAATCAGTTCACGACGTCCTAGATCCCGTAAAACGATTAAACTATCAGCGGGTTCAATCTTGTGGGTTTGATCAGCTAGTAGTAGTACAGCCGTTAAGTCACTTCTTGTTCGGTCTCGGTGAAGTCCCTTCTTGAACAGCTTGATGCAGCCCCTTATTGATGCTGCCCCTTCTTGATGCTGCCTCTTCTTGATGCTGCCCCTTCTTAATGCTGCCTCTTCTTAATTCTGCCCCTTCTTAATGCTGCCTCTTCTTAATGCTGTCCCTTCTTAATGCTGCCTCTTCTTGATGCAGCCCCTTCTTTATGCTGCCTCTTCTTAATGCTGCCCCTTCTTAATGCTACCGCTTATTGATCCGGCACTTCTGGAAGAACTGCTCTTTTATTGAGCAGTCCTTCAACTACTTTTTACACAACCCGAGATTCTCCGACACTTCAATTGATGAATCTAACCGATATCTGTGTGCAGTGCTTGCTTATTTGGCATCTTTGAAGCCAACAAGTTAGCTTGCTGACGCAAATGTGTCCAATTCTGAAGTTGCCCAATAAGCATGGAGCAGCGGTGCGTCACGACTGTGGCGAAATTTGAGATGAACTGGAAAATTCCTTGATGTCAATATTTCATTGCTCTCCTAGAATTATTGTATAGTCTGGAGTTTGAGAGCAAACTGCAACTGTGAATCTTAAAGGCATCTTCTTTAGTTAAAATAAAAACTTTTAATAGGATCCTGACATCTAACTTTAGTCTCGGTCCATTTCATGGATTCTTCAGCGAAATATTTTATTAGGACCTTCCAATCTTATATTCTACATTCAAATTAAATTTTGACATAAGATTGAAAGGACCTTTTAGAAACACTGTAGTTTAATCGACGCCGTACAAAGAAAATCAGTTTGTCCCCAAATTCAAACAGCAATTTAAATTTTCGTGTACCGTGGGTCCTGATAAACTTGAAGATTTTCTCACCTACGCGTCGTCTCGTGGACAAGGCGTAGTCTGCCTTTTTTCTCTTTTCTGTGGTCCGAGATTTTCTTCGGCACGTTTTTCATTAACGTAGTAACTTGTAGTTCTTGATTTTATCAATTCTTGTTTTTTTTCAGTCAATTGAGGTATGTCAGGCGATAATCCCAACTATTTAAAATATTTAAAGTTTTCTTTTAAAATTTGATGCTGGAGTTGAATCTTGGTCGATCAAATTCAAAGCGGTCATAGTCGTCCTTCATGCTATCGAACATTAATAAAAAATCCTGCCACTGCCGTAACCGAATTAGGTTGGGCTATTTCATAATTTTGTTTTAGGAAAGGCATTGTCTGAACTCTGACACGTCGTTTTGTCATAAATTTTCATGCGTCTTGCTTATTTACACGCTCGACGGATGTTTCCTTCCAACAACACTAAGAGGCTTTCTTGCTGTGTCCCAGGGGACAACTTCTGATAGCTGTTATAGCGTAATATTTCAGCAGTGCCTCTGTATTCGCTAGAATTTCGACTTTATTATGGCATTAGATTTAATGTACTGAAAAACATACATGACGCAAAATTGTGACGCGTCAGTAACGAATTACCCTCCCGAAGGATGCTAGTATTACTACTGACAATTGTACTGCTAAAAGTGACACATTGCTGGAGAAACGATGTCTCACGTCGCAGTGGCATGTTTAAAGAAAATCACACCAAGATTCATTGGTTCAGCGACGGGGTAAGCAAAAATTAAACTCCTACTGAGATTGTTTGACATGATGCTGCTTGATTTCGCCACGTCACCAATCATCTCTCACAAAGAAGTTAATTAGGAATATTCCCGTCAAATGTCAAGAGAATTTTATGCGGGTATAATTTTCCCGTCTGCCGGGACTGCCACGTTGAAGCATGAAGTTTAACAGTGACCCTGCACTCCGGGGCTGTCATCAGCTTGTCAAACGGAGGTGTCATCGTTTCGATACTCTGCTGCAAATGGTTTCCCACAAGCCTTATCAAACAATACTGTAGAACAGCTGTTCAAACGATTTACCCGGAGGTGGCAAGGTAGAGACACTTTCACACCTTGCCCTCGGCTTGACACCTACCACCTGATCTCAAAATCAAATAACCATGTCAAACTTGACAGGACATACATCGTGATTTAATCAACCAAGCTGCAGAGCATATATGCAAGGGCGGGAAACAAATTTTGATACTTATGCACCACCCTTTGGCGTTAAAAAGTTTGATGAGAGCTGTAGTGAGTGAGGTAGCCCTGCTCACGATAGTCCATACGGCTTATAAGAACATTGCAGAACTTAAGGGAAAGGTTCAACACAAGTTTACAAATCCTACATTTTACCTTAATTTCTGATTCTCTATTAAATTTTGGGAGATTTTTAACTTTTCAAATACAAACCGGTCTACAACCGGTGAACCTAGAAGGGAATAAACCCTGAAAACTAACAACTCCTCTACTCCGCAGAATGACATGTTTGTGACGCTCAAAGACACAGAGACCCTCTACTGCTTTCTGGAAGTTTACACCAGAGCTTCGGTAAGGAAACAGCTCTCTTATTAACAACCTGTTTAACTGCCCCGAGTTAAACAACCTCAATCCCAAAAGAGGGAGGCAGTTCCGAATTCCCATTACGAAATATCTCCCAAGTTCTATAAGTATAACTTCCCTCTACCGGATGTCCTTTTTGGTGCCCGGAGACGAGTTATTGGCCGCTACTACAATACGAGGACGGCTCTCAGGCGACAGTGTCCTCAATTGGCGGCACTTGTGGCCTGGGATCTGTCAGGAAGGTCAATGAGCACGCCACCCAACTCATGAGCCAGTCCTTTCTGTTGGAGTGTTGTGGCTGTTAGAGCCTAACTTCCTCTAAATGATCTCGGAATCACTGCAACTGCTAATTTCAAATAACCCATCAAGACTTGGAATTGTCAACTTTGGTCCGCACGAAAATCTCCTTCCTGATAAATTTTTACCCCTTGTTTACATATCTCTAGACAATTAGGTGACCGATCTGGTTGGATCACGGAAGACCTTGAAGGTGTTAACCGCCCGGTTGGATACGAGGTCTGCTGAGCAGCCCCAAACAGCTCCGAGGACAGATAGGTGGCGGCAGAGACCGGTTCTTGTCGCCAATCCTCTCAAACCGCTGACAGAACCCTGTTTAAAACCGTGTGTTGACGTCTGCTGGATACAACACATCTCAGCTGGGTCCTGTATATTTCGTGAAGAGTTATAAAGCTTTGTAGTCTGCATACTGAGTATACTGCTCTCTATCTGCAACGTATTGTACGTGGTGTACTTGTGATGAGGATGGTATTAAACGTGGAAATGAACGGAGAGACGATAATTGCTGACAATCATTTGTCAGCCAAGTTTGGGGAGCATAACGACACTTTTGATGACGAGAAAACTTTGAAGTTTTCTCACAATGACAGTTTCGTAAAGAACTTGTTCAAGTGCCCTGTCTGGGTCAAGTTTTAAGTATTCAGTTTTAAATGAAAGAATGTGGATGGAAACTGGAAACATACAAGGATTTATGAGAAAATCAGGTGCTGCTTTAATAGACCCTTTGTAGCTGCTTCAGAGTGTGAATAAATGAATTTTTAGTTTTGAAACGGGTGGAGAATTTCAGTGAAGCGATGAAAGCAACCTGAGAACGGGTGTTTGGCCGAGGAAGGAAGCAAAGGAAGGGCCGCGGGATTCCATATGAAAGAAGATAGTTGGTTATAGCCAGTATAGCCGAGCAGTCTAATGTCTTTAGTTCCAACCCGGCATGAGCTACCCTCTTGGGTGCCATGCTATGCGTTTTCAAGTAATAAATTCTGAATTTTGGTCCTATGTCACAACATATAGCAGCAAAATCAGAAAATTCCTGCATTTCTTCTAAGTGCTACTTTTCGGAGACTCAATGCGGGAAAGTTTAACAAATGGTGTAAATGCGTCAAATAGTTGAGTCTAGCTGGTACTGATGGGTACCTTGAGAACTCGGTGACAGCAAAACTTTTAAACATTCCACTTGGAACATTTACAAAATCTCGGCTCTAGTTCTGATGGCACCAGACCTCTCTTTCGTGGAAAATTTTGGATTTTACTGAGTCCTACCATCGTAAAACTTACTCAACGCGAAGCATTCTTAAGCCCCCTTGTTCGTATTTAAGAACCTGAATTAAATTTCAGCCGGATTCCAAGTACCGTAAACTCCGATCCAGCCTGGGCACGGTGGCAGAAAGAGACGCGTCTACTCTGAGTCTTGTGGACCGACATCTGGGGAAGCTTTGCCAAGATTCCGTCCTTCTTACATCAGAAACGGAGTGGATTTATGTAACCAATGGGATAGGTAAGCAACTTGCTACATGCTTAGCTGCAGATCTTGCATAATATGCCGTGTTCACGACTGTTGCATGCGATTATTACTGGTTAACCGGGGGTGACCTTGATTCCAGGCTACCTGGAGACATACAAGTAGGAGCATATTTTCGTGGTTTCCGCATTCCGTAAAAAAACCTCGTGTTTTATACAACTGCAAGTTTGGCAAGATGGCCGACTTAACCTCACACCACGTGATCACCGACGGTTTTTAAACGTAACCATCAAGACTACTTTGATAATCTATGCTTCTCAGTCTTTGACAACTGCGACCATGGGTATTTAAACATAGTAACTTACGAACCATGCGCTAGAAAATTTTGATCCCCTCAAATTTACATTTGGAGCGTTGTCTTACTAAGTCCTGGTTAAATAGATCAGCTCACATGCTCTGTTAGCTTGTGATAAGCTAAACGCCTTTTTAAAAAGATTTCATTGCCAAATTGGCTCACAAATATGAATTTACCCTTTTAAAAATAGAAGAGCCCTAGCAATTAGCTGGCTGTAATCATCGCTTCTTACATTTTACTGACCATGTTCACTCTAACAAATTTAAAATAAAAGTTAGAAAGTTCAACTAACAGTGAGAAGGGAAAGCAAGTTTTTCGAAAGCTCCTGAACAAACTGTTTTGTATTTATCACATTATGTTTACAGAACCCCTCCAGAAAACTGTGATTATTGGATCCGGCTAGACTTTGTCATACACTCTTAGCAAACAAGCCGTACTTGGCTAGAAATTTTGGGACATCTAACCCCTCCGTCTTAGTTTTTGAGCTATATTGGGAAATGTCAATTGTCATGTCGACTTTTCGTTGTTTTAAAGTTTATTTCTGAAAACCTCACCTCTTCACTGGCTTCTCTTTATCAAACATGTCCCATATGATTCCAGGCCTTATAAGGTCCAGTAAAAATCTAACTGAAGACTTTCTTTCAAAAAATTAAATCGTATCGAGAATCGTGAATACATAAATTGCAAAATGGAAGCCTACATTAATTGAGGGTCTTCGAAGAACAGATTTAGTGGTCTGGGAATACGTCTTAGAATCTAACAAGGCGAGTAATGAGCAGAGCGTTAAACAGAAACAGGAAGGTCGCAGGAATGACTACAAATAGAGAGGAAAATCTTAAAGTTTTTGTCAATAACTTTGCAGGTCGAAGACCTACTTGTTATGTGGAAATGTATGTGTATCGTGAGAAAACCTTTGACCTACCCAAGGTCAACGTCCTAGTTATATGCACCCTGATTCAAGTTTATCTGGTATCAAACTTGTTTCATCTGTCCGCAGGTGGGGGACATCTTTAGTAGTGTTGGGTGCTGTTGATAGCTTAAAGTTTAAAGGAGGTTATGGATCATGGTCATAGTAAATCTTAAAAACGTTTGATACTTTGATAATTAGCTTCTGAGAAAAAGTTATGAGTAAGCAGATAGAATTGAACCATTTTTCTAAGAGCTTGCTAGTCAGAGATGAAAGATCTAATCTTCATTATCATGAGCGATAAACTAATTGAACAACTTTAAGCGGTAGTGGACGAGCTATTCCAGCAAACGATTCGTACTGAACTGTTGATGTGTTTCAGATCGAATGAGGCGCCTAGTGGGAACAGACATTGACAATAAGAGAAGACGAAAAGGCAAAAATCGGGGGAAGAAGCGAAAGAAGAAGTCTCCCAAGAGATGCCCTGCCAAAAAGACCCCTCAATGCAGCGTTCTCCACGAATGGCACGATAAACACGTTAAGTACCACCAAGTGGTAGTCAATGAGCTGCTCAAACAAGTTAACGAGCGTCCCTGCAGGTGTGCAAAGATTTATTATCTGGAACTTAGTTTGACAGAAAATTCCAGAAATTATTCTAGACTGTTTCTTCAAGAACTTTTTAAGTTGGATGTTTACTCCGGAATTTGTCACTGTTTTGCCCGAAACTTACAACTATTGCAAGCATACTAGGCACTAGCCAAGTTATAAAATGACAAATGAACTCGATGGTACAATGATTTATATTTATAAAACCAAGAATCTTTAAAAAACTTCCCCACTAGGTGTCGCCACAACACTGGGACTCGCATACCGTGTGGAAGCAAGATGTGCTTTAACAACGGCATCCAACAGCCGTGTGGGGTCCGATACTGTGACAATCTGGTCTTCGACTTTTGTGCGGAGAGCAGAACCGAGTGTGACCCCGAGAAACTGTTAGCTGATTATGTCATAGACAATCTGAGGCGGTGAGGAGGGTGTCGTCTGGACGACATCACAACCACTTTTAATTCCTCCCGTTTATTCCTCGGATGTGTTTGTTCTTTCTGCTGTGATGGAATTCACTTGCCCTAGACAGCACCAAGAATCTGTCGTTGAGCCTGACGATCGAGAGCTGTGAAGAACGTAAAGACACGTAGGCTCTGAAAGACGAGTGAGCGAGAGAGAGAGGCACAGGAGAGAATTAAAGAACTGTTAGGGTATAGGAATAGACGCCAAATCTCAGAAAGTAGATCCAGTAATTGCGGACTCCATGGCACATTTTTATTTATTTCTAGGATAATCGTAACAAAATCAGACATCTAGAGTAGTTCAGTTTCATGTGACGCCCGTTTATTTTCATTGTACATTTTTCGTCCATTAATTGCATTAGAATTAAATTATTCGAATATGCATTGACCACATGGCTTTAAGGCCCAAATTCATACGATTTTCATTTGATTGGCCGGAACATTTGACCATCATCGATTTCATTGAAACATTGAAATAGAGGTTTTATTTATAAATCCATGACTACACCCTTATGATGCTTACTGTATGAATTTTCTAGACTTATACAACATCGATCATTTCGCATTGGTAGTCCCTTTAAGTATAAGGAATGCTTGCGAGAGATTGTGGAGTTCTCATAAGGGTAATTTAGTGTGATTTTTCGTTTATACTTTTTGCTGTTTTATATTCTAATGGATACTGAAACGGTGCCTGAACTTATTGGGCTCTCAAGTTAAACGCTGGACCGTAGATTTGATAAACAAGTTGTACATGTACTACTGCTAGTACATCTACTAAGAATGGATCTGGTTAACTTGAATGATTACACGAAAGCCGCCAAATTTGCTGAAAGTGTATGAATTAACCAGGGGTGTCCAAGACTACAAAATTAACCTGACAGCTCTAAAACATTTAATCATCTTTTTAATTCAAAATTTCAAACTTTTCAAAACTGCTTGGGCATCCTAAAATTTTTGTAACTTTATTAACGCTAAGTTAACTTTAAACTAACCTTTATATATTTGAAGGCTGTCTTGAAACTTCTCTTCTTTGTAAGCGGACCAGTATTTTCAGAGCGTAGCCGAAAGTAAACTTACTGCACTGTTAGAACTGACTGATTTCTGTCTTAAAGCTATTGTCCGGGCACTCATCAATTCCACGCGATTTGGGACACGCCCAGGGACTAATAGTATTGCTGTAACAGGTGCGAATCGCTTGACACGTAGCTGATCGGTCCTTAAGTGCTTGGTGCTCTGTTGATAAATATTTATCTCAAGTCAGCCCTTTTTATTGAGAAGTTTTGATGTTAAATTTGTTTGATCCATTTTTATCAAAACGGTTTGTGGTTTAATGACTTTTTCAAAACTGCAAGAAAATTAAGATATTGCCGTAATTTCATGTTTACATATTGATATATTGATTGCCATGGCAAGACCATCGATAGGGGCAATTTTATTGTTTATGTTGTCAAAGCGCAGCCAAGCATATTCCTAATCGATATTATCGGACCAGAACTGCGCGAAGTCAGGTCATTAGACACAATTGCAGAGTCAGATTTTTTCGAGAATACCCTCGATTCTAACTAAATCTATTATGTCGCCCCAAAAGGTTCATGACATAGCTATTAGAGTGGAGTTGAGAAATACTGCACTTGAGAACATGTAATTGATTTGCTGATGTTCTATTACTCTCTCAACGAACTGAATATTACATAGTAGGCACAGAAAGCCGTTGATGATGCATGATAATCCTTGAAGATTACGCATACGGGCAATGCCTAACAGTTACCAGTTACCACTCCTAGATCTTCAAACATGTGTTAACAGTTACAGAGTTCTACTTGATTTGATTTGAAACTTTTATCGAAGAAGTATATTTGACAAAATGTAACAAGAATAAATCAACGGGACACAAAATATCATAGGGCTGACAATTTGACCTTTGGGTTAAGGGCCAAACACGAAAGTAGATATCGACTGAAATACAAAAACGATTGGGGATACCAGCAACATCCATGATGAGGCACTAGGGTGCCTCGGACTCTTACTCTGGACCCCAACTTAACTGACTAGATTAAGCTCCACTAAGAATTACAGCCTGATGATATTTTTTGTGTCAAAGCATAGCCCGTAATATAAAATATCATTGGTACGAATATCCCCCTTCCTATCACACTCAAAATCTATAGTTCGAG
>JH153076.1:157890-172487 GCA_000226015.1 Mnemiopsis leidyi
GACGAGATCGAAATGATATTTGTAGGCTGATAACCTACTGTCGCGGCCATCACGGTACGCGCTCTTACGCATTTCTGAGCAGAAAGAAAAAGAAATTCTATAGACGCGCATCGCCCGTTAAAATGATATCCGTCTAACGTTCTAAAAAAACGTAGAACGCCAGGAGAGCAGCAAGCTGCAAGCCGCTGGCGAGTCCGGTAACACCTCGACAAGGAGGGTGCGTTTAGGAGGGTGCGTGCTGTCACAGAGCTAGGGCTATGTTGGCTTAGCAAAAAGACGGGAGGGTGTGCGCTGCAATATCAAATATAAAAGCGATGCGCTCGCGTCGCCACGCTTTGTGTGGCGCCAACGAGACTGCCGCCTCGCGGCAGCAGGGCTAAGCTAGGCAACGTCTAGCATGTTAGCGGACAACTCCCGAACCTGGAACCTAATGATTGATCTGTAGATTCTTGACGAGATAATATCCGTCTAATGTTCGCGAGTGGCGAGGAGAGCAGAAAACTACGAGCCGCGCGCGGCCCGGGTCGAGTAACACCTCGACAAGTAGATTCTCATTTACAATTTATGCACCTAACCTGTGTAACCATGTGCTTGCGCCTCTGGTGGCGCGCGCAATGCAAAAGTGCTCTGGTTAGAATCAGCTTACCTCGTTTTTGGTGAATTTTTAATTTCCTCTCTTAATCCTATTTGAAACTTCATCTGAAATTTGAAATATCCCAAAAGTTTCCAATACTGCAAGTCTTGTACATCAGCGCACACCCTCCCGTCACTTTATTCTCGGATGCTTCAAACGCGAATGAGGGTCGAACAAAGTCAAACAACGCATGCGCCAAATTTTCTGCTTTAATCTTAAATGCCTCTAGATTACTTTAAAAAATGTTCAAAGTTGGTCCTGTATCCACTTCAATAGGTTTTCTATTCCAAAATGACACAACTCCTTTATTAATAAAATTCCATTTAACACGGTTCAGCTTGGAAATCATGCTTTTTCCAGGTTTACAAACTAAATTTAATTCGTACCTACCGAAGTTAAAAACACCAGCAAGCTTGGATAAACCCTGACTAACTTTGTAAACTTCAATCAGATCACCTCTCGAACGCCTCTCAGCGAGAGTAGTCAGGTCCAGAACGTGGAGACGCTCTGAGTATGGAAGTAGGCCTACCCCTTCAATCAGCCGGGACGTTCTCGATTCTCAATATTAAAGACCAATTTCCATACTCAGCTACAGGGTTCCAAAGCTGAAAACTATATTCGAGATGTGGCCTGATTAAAGTCTTATACACTCTTATCATCTTATCTCTAAGAGTTCTATGACACAATCCATTGTTTCCAGCAATTTGCTCAAACAAGATTTACCTTTGACAAACCCATGCTGATGAGGGCTTATCTTATCTTCAGCAAAAGATAACATTTCATTCCTTAAAATTTTCTGATAAACTTTACATAAAATCCACAGATCTATAGTTTAAAGGATCTGATTTAGATCCATTCTTAAAAACTGCTGAAAGGTTCACATACTTCCATATTTTATGTAATTTACCATTATCAGTACATTTTCTTAATAATTTTACAACTGAATTGACAACACCCTCAACAGAGTAACACACAATTTTTTAGAGAAACACAAAGATGAAAACATCTTCTTTAGAACATACAGACTTTGACAATATATTTCTAACCGCATTTTCGACTTTTACCTTAATGACTGGTTAAATGGCATTAAGCTCATTCCTTATCATTACTTTCATTGTCCCACAGGAATGGAGACACAAGTAACAGTCAGAAAACTGCCAGTTCTCAAGTGACTAAACTATTTCTTCACTTAAACATTTGAGTCCAACACAACAGAGGTGCCATAGCTTTAGACAGCTCTGACTCTCAACTGAAAACTCACCTTCCACGAATTTATTGCAAGGACAATAATCATCACTTGAACTTTAGGTTGAACTTTTTGAGGGCTCCTCAAAACTTAGTTTCTTGGTCTCCCAGGAAGGCACTTCTTATCTGCTTTCTTTAAATCCGTCTTCTTCAACTTGATACTTTTGGTTTGGTTGGAGAGATGAAATAAAACAGTTAACATGACTGGGTTCTTGAATTCTTCAATTTATATATCATCTTTAGAGAACCTCAAATTATTTATTTAATAGTAGTTGTTGAAAGTATCAAAACTGGTCATCGATCTTGTTCATCTTGTCATCCGTCATACCTCAAATTAGTTGTTTAATAGTAGTGTTGAAAGTATTAAAACTGACAGGCTGTGTGCCTCTGTCCAGTGTCTTTCCTTTCCTCTACCTCTTTGGGCTTGCATTAATGCTGGTCAGCCAGCTGGCAGCAGAGTATAATTCTACACTCATTTTTGATCTCCTAGGTAATTATGTTATCTTTTTGTTCTTCTTTCAATTCCTTGTGACAATCACTCATTACAGTACCAGCAAAAAGCAGCAAAATTTAAGCAAAACTGTGAAAGTTTTACAACCCACTTTAACTCACTGGCATGGCACTCTGGTTTGATAAACCAAGCACATCTAGGCATCCTAAGCACTACTCTACCATACTTTTGGAAACACACATACACTCTCTAAAACTCTTTGAGTGGGGGGTTGGCTGCTGTCATTCTTTAATGCCAAACCAGGGTTTATTAATATGCACGCATGCAGATTGGCGTTCTCCAACCAGTTGCATGGTCGAACACATATGACCTTTAATCTGAAAGCAGGTAAGATGCACTACAAAGGCTTAGCTACAGAGTACTGCCTCTCGTCGACTACTACAACTACTTATCATAGTGTGAGTTATAAGACTGAGTAGACAGAAAAAGATTTTTGCCCACTCTGCCAAAAATCGGCACTAAAAACCAGAAATTATAAGTATACTACCTCCAATGTCAAATTCAAATTTATTATCAGATATGGCATAGAGGTAATTGTGTAACATGGTGAGAATTTCATTAATTATTAGGACAAATTTGAGGGGCCTTGCAAGCTTGTCTAAATTGACCCACGCTTGTGTGAATCATAATATAATGACATTTTAAACATGAATTGTTATACTTAACCAATAGCAAATACTTTTCTAATCCTTCTTGATATTTTGTACAATTTCGATTTTACGTGTTTTGACTCTTAATAAAGTAAAATACAATTTTAGTAAAAGTAAATGTCCTATAATGTATGCCTTATATTCTATAGCTAATGCCTATGATTTATGCCCTATGGTTTTTGTCGTATAATTTATGCCAGTGGGCATTTGTTGTCTTCAGGTGATTACTGGGAATGAAGCACAATTAGAGAAAATTCCTGTGCCTTGTGAATAATCAGAGTTTTTACAAGCACATGAAAATACAATTGGATGATAATTATCTAAAATACAGCCTTCACCACAACATTAAGTATTTTAGCCAATTGTCCATTAATATGGAGTAGTCAGTAGACTATGCTATCTGAAAGATCGATACCAGAGGGTGGTCATTGGAAACAAAGAATCCAGTCAATGCGGTGTAGCATCTGATGTTCCTCAGGGCTCCATCTTAGGTCCGACTCTCAGCCCTCTTTCTCTCATATTACAAGTGACTTATACCCTGGCACAAATATAGCCATGAATGCAGGTAACACCTAAATTTCGTGCAGTGTCTGTAGCCAGGATGACCACTGCATCCTGCAGAGAGACATGAATAGCCTTCTGTCTTATGAATTGAGCATCTCACAATAAGATACAATTTCATCCTTCTAAGAGTCAGTTACAAATTCAAAAGGTGCTTACCATGAAAATAACTTTGTATATATCATCCATATAACAGCCCTATCAACTATACTGAAATTGAGAAAGATCTCCGTGTTAATGTACAAGGCAAGCTAAATTGGACCCAGCACTGTGACAAGCTTTACTCTAGAGCCAATCAGCACTTGCCATTTTAAAAAGAATCTAAGTAAAAGTTCTATCTATCCCAATTGAAACGCCAATTCAAGGATTGCTCCATCATCTGGCGGCCATCTACGGAAACAACTATAAAAAAGCTTGAATCTTTGACAAAAAATCTCTTAAATTGGTTTTAGGTAATGCATACTTGAGCCTTGGCGACACCAGGATCTATTACCAAACTTGTAAACAATTGAACATTTGTCCGCTTGTTTTCAGATTTGATTTTAAAGATTTAGTATTTTTTCATCAAGTTTTTACAGGATATCCTCAGTATCTTTTCCATATTACCTTGAAAAATTTACTAGCAGTAGATTTAGACGCAGCCATTTAGATAACCTTAGTATAATATCTGATTTATTGCCTAAAATTCCTCAAAATCTTACCTCCAATGGTACTAGACATGTCGGTATTCATAAGTCTCTCTTCTATAGAACTCACATTCTATGGAATAAACTGCCTGACGATCTTAGGTGTGTTGAAAGCCCCTCCCTCTTGAAGAAACGACTGCTTGTGCATCAATGGAGTAATATTAATGATGTTGTTAGTGAAAATTCAGATGATTCTCCGACATAAATTCTTTCTCACCTTTTTTAACGCATCTTTAAATTGTACCAAAAACCGTGTTTGTTCGACTCAGAAATTAAAACAATGCTGATCCCGTATCTGTTGCATAAAATATTTCTATTGTTCTATATAGGATGTTAATCAGAAAATTTTTAAACTGAGTTCCCAATATAGAAAGTTTAGTATTTTTACCCATTTGCAAATAAAGTTTTAATGATAAGATATTTCAATATGAAAACTAACAAGTGATAACTTATTATAATACGAATAGAATATTGGCTGTAACTGATTTCCCAATAATTTCTCAAATGCCTACTGTTACAGTATAGGACCATCATCTTCCGTATAAGGGCCCTATGTTATTGCATTGACTAGTTTACTGGTCATTTTGTGTTTCAGTGTCCCTCAAATTGTTTTACACTTGGTCACTCGTCCAAGCGTAAAGGTCTTATTGGCAGATTAGATTATTTTATCACATTGCTGTTATTACATTGTGTAACAATGTAAAAGATTTTCGATAAAATAGGTGCCAGTTTTGTGCCCCCAAAATAGGTGCCAGTTTTGTGATTTGTCCACTTAAAAAGTTACTTCTTATTGCCAGGCTAGTTAGTCAACCCATTTGCAGAATTTTGCTTTTGACTTGATAAATGTAAAAAGTTTATCATACTGGCACATAAACACCCTTCAGTCACCTATTGGCTCACAGAAAATCCCTGAGTCAAATGCTATGTCAACAAACTTCAAATTTGTACAAATATATCTGCCAGTAAATGAATTGTGACCATGATATTTTAACAAATACACTCAAGTTAACATTTATGACTGACAAATTGTTGAAAATAGAATGCCATATTATAAAAAGTAAGGGATCAATCCCTGCTAAACATAGAAACGAAAAAAGAGACCATGAGATTTGTCCAAAGTAATAGTCATCATCCCTTAATAGATTACTCAATTTTTTATTCGCATCAGTCTGAACCTTTCCAAATATGCAGGAAGTTTTATCTTCTTTTCTTTCTTGATCTTGAAATATGGAGGTCTTGTGGGTACTTTTCCCAAAATGTTTTCTTGAGCTGATCTTATTGAAGGAAAATTCACACAATCTGCAGAATGTCCGACTTCATTTGAGAGAAAGCCTCCGTAAGAACTACACATTTTGACACCATCACTAACAATCTTTACCTTATTTCCTTTAACTTCCTTCTCTTCCGATGTTTTCACTATCTTAGGCAACTTAATTGGATCACTTGTGCTGTGTTGACTTGTTATTACAGTCTTTTGAAATGCGTTTGTTGCCCTTATTTTAGCTAGAGAAGATTTAAATTTTAAGTTTGGAGGAATACCCATCTCTAATCTGCGCTCCCTTATCTTTTTCTCCCTTTCCTCTACAGCTAAATTTGCCATGTATTTTGTGATTCTGTTAAGCTTAGCCTGAGCATGTGTCCTCATTTTTAGTTTGTCAAGCAAAGCACGTTTTCTTGCATTCTCCTTCATCTTTTGTTCTTGACGAATTTGTCTCACTGTTCGGTTTAGAATGGCTTTCGAGGGAGATTTGAATTTTCCCTCTTTCAACATTTCCCTCAAGCTTAACCGCACTGTACGAGTAGGTGGAATGGGAGGTAACTTGTTTTCTGTTTCATCATGCACTGCTAAGTGAAGGTTGATCTCAGAGAATTCATTAGCTATGTTGTTCTCTTTTTTATCCAGATCGAACTTTTCCAAAGCCGTCTTAAATCCATCTTGATTTGTAAGTTTGTAGCTTTGAGAATGCATCACAAAAGCGTGTTCCTTATGTACACTGCAAACGTTGGGGTGATATTCCGTACGTCTACAGGGCATAGTGAGAGTTACAAAAATTGAAATTCACAAAAACATGAGACTTACACAAATGTGGCATATCAACAGATGAACAAGTAACTGCTACAACTAATGGATTTTTGACCTGTTCAGTAATTTTAACATGTTTTATATCTAGATAGCGAATGGTTTGGAATGGTCATATGGCAATGTGGTTATTTAGCGTAGCTCTAACTTTAAAAGGGCTGTCAATTTAACATGCTCACTGCTTTAATCAGAGCGGTTTTTTATTCATGGGGGAGCAATCCAAAACCAGAAAAATGTCCAAGCATGCAAATTTCAAGGAACAAACTGCACAAAACCAGCATCTGTTGACAAAACACTACACCTCAGCTTGAGAAGGTCGAGGACAAATATTAAAGTTAGCCTGCAATGGAAGTTGCCACAACTTTACTAAACACAATTGAAAGTTTCATCTAAAACTTTTAAAAGATTATGTGGTGGCTGCAGTTTGTCCCATACATGCTATCGGCTATTTTTAATGAATAAGGCAGTGTTAAAATTGTTACTGGTAACAGAAACTTAGATCGATGATGTTTTAATATGCATAATATCATTCTGTTACAGCCCACTGTTGTTCATTAATGTCTAGACGATTTCTTGCACTCCAGATGCATAACATACACGTGCGAATATCCATGATTATCAAGTAACAGCCCACATTCGATAGGAATTTAAATATGTTTGTGATAAAGCGTTTCACCAGTGCAGCCCCACTCCTAACGCGTAACTCTTACAATTTTAACCGCGACGGAAAGAGGATACCCAACACTTTCATCGGGCCCTTCCTCAGACCCATCATAGCAATGGGGGTTGCGACTGTTGGGTGTTTCTGTATGTGGTATGTTAGCAAGCAAGCCAGAGCAAAGGTAAGATTTTTGCCGAGCTGAATAGACCATTCATTACATGGATAGTATCTTTTTATTATATGTTAAATCATAAATAAAATTTCGCTTGTTTTGAAATTCATGGTAAACGTGACTCGTCTTACCTAACTATTCACGATGTGATCGATTTGAATCTCCATTACGGAAATTGTTACATGATCTCAAGCATGAACTTATTTCGTTACATTACTTCCTCAGTTCCAAATCAATTTCAGGAGACACTAAACACTGCAGCAGAGTCCAGATTTGTACTGTATCAGTACTCCAACTGTCCCTTTTGCAGCAAAGTCAGAGCTTATCTTCACTCTTGTGGTGAAGATTTCCAGATTGTCGAGGTAAGAATTATCATGCTGAGATAGTTCAGTTAAAAACGTCCTTGTTGGGCAACGATGACACAGATTAATTAGACAAAGGATGTAATGGAAATTCATCGATATTTTTCTGCGTTACTACGCCGCCCTGAAGACATAAAAATTATTTGAATAATAGTAGTGTTGAAAGTATTAAAATAATACTTCCAACACTATTATTTTTATTTTTCATCACTTAATACTTTCAACACTACTATTATACAAATAATTGAGTGTCCTGATGACGGCGTCGTAACCCAGAAATATATCGACGAATTTTCATTAAATACTTTGTCTTTCACTCTAGTCAATAACAAAAACACTGTTGAACTTAGCTTCTGATGCGACTCATAAACAATTATCCGATCATTCAGTTAAAAAGATAAATTAAAGAATTAAATTTTGCTTCTCTCTTTTAGACGCATTTTAAAGTAGATATAAACCCAATACCACATTTTAAAAAAATCAGGACCCTGGTCCGACCAAATGAATTGAAATTTTCCAACCTGCCAGGTAAATCCGATAACGAAAAAAGAAACGAAAGCAATCTCAGACTACAAGAAAGTTCCACTCCTGGTAGCAGACGGAATACAACTCAAGGAATCAAGTGTAATAACGAGTGTTCTCGACACACACTTTAACACCGGAACTCCTATTAGTGAGGTTGTGGAGTGGTATCCAGCAGTGAGCACCGGCATCGAGGACACCAACAAAGGTATCTGTTTGTCATCTTCTGGGTAAATTAAAACATGTGCAATTTGCAAGGTGTGAGTAATATCATGAATTTTGAATAAACCATAAGCACATGACTGTAGTGTCTGCAGTCTGTTTATTGGCTGAATATTAGATAACTGTAGGTAAATTCCTTGAAGAAGAAATAAAACGCAGGTAACGCCGGGTTTAGAGAAAATTAAAAATTATTGCCAATTTTTTCAGTTGCCATCGTTAACCATGAAAAGAAGGAATTAACAGGTGTAGATAAGCTTTACGGCATATATTGCAATATTTACACAGCATGGCACACATATAGAAAAGGTAATAAATTTTCGGTAGTACTGCAGTATGGTGTGTATTTGAATTTATTCCTCATTTTCTAAAACAGTTTTTGTTGTGTTGGTATAAAAGATAATTACCTACAGCCTACTTGAGAAATAACTTATTAACTTTATTAGAAGATCGGGGGTTCAATTCCCAGATCCGCCAATCCTAGAGGAGTGCGCTAAGGGCATTTGCCTATGCAATCTTCTTCGGTCGACTCAGCCGAATGACCGGGAAACCGTGATTGAGGGTTAAATGAGGAGGGTCTCCGTTAAAAGATCTAGAATCTTCCAGGAGCCCCTTCAGTATAACTGTAAAAGCCTGGGTACAGGTGTAACAAATACAAATACAAATAATCTTTCAGGCAAAGAGAAGTTAGAGTATCCAAATAAGTACCGTATCATGGGCTACGACGAAAATCTTCATGAGGTCAGTTTGTTTGTATGCACGTTGATCTGTCTGTTCATTCGTGTTCCATTCTGTTTTGATTGTCTGTCTAGTGTCTGATTCATAGACTTAAAGTTCAGGACAAATATTAACATATTAAGGTGTCTGAACTAGAACTGGCTTCAAAGCTAGATTTAAAATTTCATCCATAAACTGAACCACCAAATCATCTCAGAAAATGCTACATGAAGCAAAGTGGAGAAAGTGGATAGATAACCACTTTGTCCACCTGATATCGCCTAATGTCTACCGCACCTGGGCCGAGGCTGTCACTGCGTTCGACTACTTCACTACCAACGGAAACTTCTCAGATTTTGAAAAGTTTGCCTCTTTCTTTTCAACTTCTAGCGTTTGGTTATTTAGTGAAATTCGTTCTGCAACAATTAAAGTTAAGTTCTGATACACATGCATTGCTGGTGGAACGTACTTCAGACTAGATCAGCTCAACTTGGACTACTTTCAGAACGTACATTAGATACGTTGGGGCTGCAGCAATGTACATGATAGGCAAGAGATTACGGAAACGTCACAATCTAGACCGGGATGTAAGGAGTGAGTTGTACAGCGGCCTTAACATTTGGTTACGAGGTGGGTTGCTATGAGTTACAGTTTTTCCTTAAATTGTTCATTTCCATATCACCGGTCGCATATTTCGTACTTCCAGCTTAAAATTTTTACACTTGCTAATATCATTCCTCGATGCTCCTTTTTGTTAAATTGACGACAATAAATTTTTGTCATTCACAATTTTAATCTCCAGCTATGAAGGGAAAGAAGTTCCACGGAGGAGACAAACCCAACTTGGCAGATATAGAAATGTACGGAATGTGCAGTGCATTCCACGGCATGCCCAGTTGGGAGGACGCGGTACAGAACACCAAGATCGAGAAGTGGTACAACAGGTTAGAAACATGATGTTTACTTGATCTACAAACTCAATGTCTCGTGTATTATTGATTACAAACTCAATATCTCGTGTATAATTGATCTACAAACTCAATATTTCGTGTTTAGTTGATCTAAAAACTCTATATTTCGTGTATAATTAACGTACACACTCAATATTTCGTGTATTATTAACCTACAAACTCAATATTCGGTGGGGGAAGTGATGACGCTGATTACTGTGAACTGTGAAGATTTTAAATTGTAGAAGGTGATCATGTGCATGGCTGTGTATGTTGAGAAGTGAAGAGGGAGGGTATCCGATGTTCACTATTCATCAAAACGTCTTTCGGCATTGAAAATGATTTCTTGCATTTCAGGATGGAGCGTTATTTAAAGAAGAAATCAGCGATCGGTTTGACGTCAGCTAATCCAACCCTCACATCAGTATCTACAGATAACGCCGCTGTCTCCGTCTGATATTGAGAAGTTTTTGTAAGTTGGATTGTATCCCGGGTTTGGAATATACCTACCGCATTTCACGCGGCGTTCTTATACGGTATTTGAATTTAACGTTTAATTTATTTAAAATAAAACAGACTGTATATTTGAGATCCTGATAATTGAAGGCACAAAAGTGCCGAGAGAGACGAAATCGCTTTGAATTGTTAAGTTTTGATTTTAGTTAAGACAATCACCCATCACTGAGAGAATAGAGATACTCAAAAGATTGAGGATGAAAAAAATGTTTTTAGTCCTTCTGGGATCTAGTTTTAACTAGGCAGAACTTTATATGAGTAAAATCTCAGAGTTAAAACAGTCATTTTTAGAATGGTGTTGGTTGTAGGTATCAAAAATGTTGTGAAAGATTATGTTTTATGTGAACCTAATTTATGTTGATTTCTAAAAAACCTCATTTATTTCGTAATTCATTCTACGTGAATACCTACTGAATATAGTGATTGCTTTCTTAATGGTCAGAATATAGCTACCAGTATCTGTCTCAGCTGTAATTAGTTAAGTAAATTAGTTAAGCTAGCTCTATAAGTCTAACAATTTATTAGTTTAGCTAGCTCTATAAGTCTAACAATTTATTAGTTAAGCTAACTCCAAAAGTCTAACAATTTATTAGTTAAGCTAACTCTATAAGTCTAACAATTTATTAGTTAAGCTATTGAACAGTAACTGACTACTTACTATAGGATGTAGAGACTGATGAGTAAAGTGCCGGTAAACTTTACTCCCGTCTCTCACCCACATCAAGATGTCGTGTGTGAAGAAAAGAACTTAGGCCACCGAGCCAAGGTAATGTTCAAAGTCCAATAACAGATCTATATCGCATGTAAACAAAGTAGATGTGTATTCAGATAGTGATTGGGAAGAGTTTTAAATTTCTTTGTATCACGTGATAATTGAAGTATCAATTATGACGGATCTTAACTTTATTGGGACAAGTACAAAACGCTTCCACATGTTACGTTAAATCATTTTTAAACTAAAAACTCCAAATTCCAGTTTTTCGCAACAGCTCGTGACAACAACACCGACTTTTGCTATCCGTTCGGACTTGCTGTAGATAGGAACGATAACATCTACATAGCTGATGCTGGAAATGGCAGAATACAAGTTTATCACCAATCCGGATATTACCTCAGAACAATAGGTTACTTCACCTCAGTACATCACACTTCACTTAGCTTTACCTGAGTTCTCATTGGTTAATCACTGTCACGTGATAGATAAGAATAACGACACCCCATATGAGACTGTACTTTGTGATATCAGGAGAAAGTGGGAGAGATAAAGGAGAATTGTTCTGTCCTCGTGATGTAGCAGTAACAGAGTTGGGGAAAGTACTTGTTGCAGATAGTGGCAACCATAGAATACAGGTAATTACTAACTATATAGTATAGCAAACATAGAATACATGTTATTATAGCAACCACTGCACAGGATATAGATAGCCACAGAAACTGTCACAATCAAATAAATATAGCCACCTTTATATTCAGGTGAAAATCGCACGATATCGACTATCACATACTTTTTACACCGTCCATATTCACTTCCAATAGCTGTTTTTATCCCCGCTCCCCTTCATTTCAGGTGTTTGACTCGAGCGGAGAGTTCGTACAGATAATAGGACGACAAGGAATATCAGCAGCGTTGCTAGGCAACCAGGGTTCAGGCCAGGGCGTGTTTCATACTCCTTGTGGAGTTGCACTTTCCACAGGTAATTATCTGAACTGTACTATTTAGATACCACTACACCACCCTACTAGAACTTGAGTCATGAACTGTACTAGAACTTGAGTTCATGAGATTAAGCTTACAAGTAGGCTGTAAAATTGCTGAAACAAGTAAAGAAGAACACCATAAAAACTGCTCTTCACGAACTCCTTACACCCAGACGAAGACTACATAATAGTGGCGGACAGAGGGAATCACAGAGTGCAAGTCTTCACGGCAGACGGACAGTTTTCTCACATGTTTGGTTCCCAGGGAAAACGTCCTGGTATGTAACTGTGTGCTATGTAACTGTGTGGTATGTAACTGTGTGGTATGTTACTGTGTGAGATCGTTTTGTTTCGTTTCTAGAATTATTGTTAACCTGTTTAGTGCTTCTTTTGAATGTGGCTTATTGCATGCAATTTTGGATGTTCAAACTAATATGCATGCAATGTATGTGTTTAATAAATTGTACAATACATTGTACAAAATACATATAAAATGTACAAAGCATGTACAATACATTACACATACATGTGTACAAAGAAAGTATACACCAGTACATTCCAGGAGAGATGTGTGAGCCGTGGGGGGTTGCCGTTACACCAGACGACCACATTGTATTAGCAGATAACCGCAACAACCGCCTTCAAGTTTTCACTTTAGACGGAGACTTTGTTAGGTTTGTCCGATTCAAATCCCCCGGGGGAAATTCGTGCCAACTTTTTTACTTCTCCTTGCGGTGTACATTAGCCCATTTATCGTACGTCAGATTTACTTACTTAAGGTACTTATTCCTTTCTGGGGTAGATTTTGACATAGCGTACAGTGTCCGGTATTCAGGTCCTGCATTATTGCTTCTAACTACAACGTTTCCCAGAACTATAGAGGGAGAAGGAGATTTCCTCCTGAACGGACCGTCAGGTGTTGCCGTAAGTAACGACGGTAGTTACATCGCGTGTAGCGACACGGGAAACAACCGCGTAGTCGTCTTCACGCTCATGGGACTGTACGTAGACAGTTACACGGGAAGTATTGGGCTGCCGCGCGGCGTTACTATCGATAGTATGAGCAGAGTTATTGTGGCGGATACTGCTAACTCTCATATTCAGTGTCTGTATTGGAAAGCTTAGAGGGAAGAAGAGGTAGAAGTATTTGGTAAACTTGACAGTTGTAATATGTGTCATTTTTTCCATCTCTAATACTTTTTTGCCGAAGGCAAAAAAGAAAAGTAGGTGGTTTAAAGTGGTCGGATTTTGGTGGTGGTAGGTGGGTAGCTAGGTAGATGGCGGTGTCCGGTGTCCGGTGTCACACCTGCTCCTACGTAAAGTAATTTAAATTACGTAACAGATGAAATAAATGATGCGCCGCGCATTACACTGACTGCTGACTGCGATTACTTCCTACGTGCACCAAATCAATTGGTATTTAAAGGTGAATAGGCGCGTAATATGAACACTTTTTTTGAATAATTAAATTTCAATACGTAACGTAAGGACAGGGGAAATGTGAATTGATTTAAGATTGCGGGAATAGCTAGCAAAATTAAGCGGAAAATCGACAATATCAGTGTCTGTGTACTTGTAGATTGACGATTGTTGTAGCAGAAACTCAACGAATTAACATTTAACACTTAGAAACTATTTAACAACGATGTACCGAACAAAAGATATGACCCCCTGGAGGAAACTGCGAACGTATTTACATCAACAGGAAATAAATCAACAAGAAAGGACGTAACTGCGTCCGCGACACTGTGTCGCCCACGTTTACAGTATGCCGAGTTTTAGGAACGCGCAGCACTCAGCAGAGTTCTAGACGCGGAGTTGCCGCCATTAAGTGCGTTTCTACCTTTCAGCTTCACCTGGTCTTTGTATTTTTGTAATTGTAGCGTGGACTGTCGTTCAGGATCCAAGAGCTTGGTAGTGTGATAACTATTAAATCTAACGTTCAGAACGCTTTCGTTTTTAGTTAGCCGTTGCTCTTACTTCATTGCGGACTGTGGTATTTAGTTCATAGTGAATTCATAGTGAATATTATCATTTAAGTTTACGATGGCTGCAACTTCATAGCGGTATCTAGTCTAAAAGAGAGATGGAAATCTTAAGCGTACGCCTGAGACCAAACAAAGCGGGCGCAATTCTTGTTTTCAAAGAGGGACCTCCTCTGAGACACACGAACGTGGCGCCACCAATTTCCTCCAGGGCGAGCCTGGAGACATCTGCTGTACAAGTTTTTTGGAGCTGGGTGCATCCAGGCTCCCACAGGGAGCCACAGGGAGATGCTGTGACCAGCAATTCGAAATTCTTGATGACTAAAAAACCGTGTCTTTTTCTAGAACTTCTTGCTCGATTTTGGTGGGTTCATACTTAACTATACAATGTAAGTAATATTAGGAAAATACAAAATTAACATCGGTCC
>JH153077.1:2313-18764 GCA_000226015.1 Mnemiopsis leidyi
AGCTTCTTGGGAAATTTTGCATTTAAATTATTGTAAATTACGAATTTTTGTCATATCACCCAATATCCTTACATCGACCCGTATATACTATATACGCTGTTGACTCTGCATGTATACTAATCTGTTCTCTACCTTTACTATTGAGTTAGAATAATTTAATATCACTACTACAGCAGGCTGTGTTCTGACTTGATCTCGCAACGTAGTTGTGGTTAGTCACAGTTATCCCAATAATATCCCTGTGTTGCTATACGACCCTGATCTGCATTCAAACAGGTATCGGCCTCCAGCTCAGTTATTAGCGTCCACATTGACGTAAGGGAGAAGTTAAGAAAAGTAACCATACATGCTTTGTGTAGTAGCAAGGTAAAAACTTGTCCTAAGCGATCTAAAAGACATTTCTTCGGCTCGTATTATGACATTAGTTCAGATAATTCAAACGGCGTCTTTATTATATTATATTGTGTCGTGTCAGACTTCTGTCGTTTGATACTCAAATACTCAAATTGCGACAATGACCTATTTCTTTTGATTCGCAAACTTGGCAACAATTTTTTCCGTGCTCCGGATTTACTTTGAAAAAATAACTGCTTTACAGACAAAGAAAGTTATTTCGGGAGGGGTCACAAATCATAACCAATTAGAAGCTAAAACGCACTTTTCCCTACTTTTGAATGGTTAAAATTTGTGCCCCCTCGCTAAAATAACTTTCTCTATAACCCTCCTTAAATTCGATATTTTTCCATAGGAGAATGGACGGTGGCGACTATGACAATCTGACAGTGTTCGCCATTTCCTCCCCAGAGTACCGCTTGTCCCTTGCAAGTGTAACTTTACTAGCAGGCGTGGTTTCAATACTGGGTAATATATTAGTCCTGGCCGCAGCAATACGTGGTGCTATCAAACTGGACAAGATTTCCGTTTTCTTGATCAAGAACATTTCTGCTGCAGACCTAGCATACGCACTATTTGTCATTCTTCAGGTGAATATGAGTTTACATTTTCTGTAGTTTTAAAAAGATGCGGCTCCAATTCATTTCAATTTTCATATTTCTTCCTAATAACATACTTTTCTCACATGATTTTAAAGATTTTGATATAACATATTCCGTCATTTCAGGTTGGAGTTTCCTTGATCATAGATGGCTGGTCTTTCGGACCTGTCTGGTGTCATCTGTCCACCTACCTCGAGCTGACCCTCTCTGCTGCAGACATCCTTCTAATCTGCGCTCTCAACATCACCAAACTAACTGTCATCCTCAAACCCTTCGCAGCCCGACAGTGGACCAACAGGACTGCGTACGTGATTGTAAGTCTGATCTGGGTTAGCTCTAATGTGTACCCCGTCATAGAGAGCCTGCTCCGGGATGTAGTGTTCGACTACCGGTCTTATAGGTGCACTTTTCTACACGAGGCAGGTGTTTGGGCGTGGTCGGACCCTGTCTTTGTGGTGATGGTAGTGGCACTTCCAACTATGTTTATCGTCAGTTCGACTGTCTGTTTGCTGTTCTACGTGAATAGAGTTTCTGGGATTCACAAGGAAGCTGTCTTCACTAGTATCTGGATATCTGGGATTTTTCTTGTGTCTTATGCTCCTATGTGCACGTATGTTCTCGGAGAAAAATGGATTCTTCATGAAAAGGACCCTGATCTTCTTCTCAAAGATTCCGTATATAAGAACTTGTATCGGGTCGGCCTGTTCTTGAAATTTATAAACAGTGTGGCCAACCCTTTTATATATTACTCCACTATCATGAGCTTCAATTTATATGTTAAAAGTTTGTTTGGACAGAGAAAGTTCAAGATAAACCGAGGAGTAAGGGTGAAATGTAAGCATACTACCACACATTAGCAACAATACAATTTGAGCATAGTTTTACTACCATTTCTTAAATTATCTGATCTAATTTATAAAGAGAGTATGAAATGACAAAAAAGTCTAAGAAAAACTACGCTGCGTACTGATTGACAATTATAATATAAGCAACTATTTTGATTTATTATGAAAAATTGGCCGGGTTTTCTTGTGAAGAACTTGACATAAGACTTTTTGGCCTGTTATTGTTGGGCAAATGTGCTCTTTGTTAGAAAAGTAACTGACGCTTGAGTACCATTGAGACTATCTAATTCTGTGAATTTATTCTTTTTTTTAGCTTGGAAATTGGCAATAAAATTAGATCTAATATTTAATTTTTGAGCAAATACAACACAACCTACACCAAAGAATCTCGCTAATCGAAAAGCAGACATCTGGTCATCAAATTCATGGTTTAGCTACCTGAGCAAAGCTTTCAGCCGTCTTTACATTTATTCCGCTGCGTTTGCATTGAATCAGACTATACTTTGCAAGATGACTTAGCTTCAGCTCTGAAAACAGTTCAACCATTTAGCTTGTTAGTACTCCAGTCTCACCCCACTCAAGCTCACAACAATATGGACTATTTCAATATTCTTATTACTAGTTAGTAAGTACATCGCTGATAACCAATACTCACCACTAAGTACAGAGGTGCAGGTATACTGGGGGCAGGTAACTCACCACTAAGTACAGAGGTGCAGGTATACTGGGGGCAGGTAACTCACCACTAAGTACAGAGGTACAGGTATACTGGGGGCAGGTAACTCACCACTAAGTACAGCGGTGCAGGTATACTGGGGGCAGATAACTCACCACTAAGTACAGAGGTGCAGGTATACTGGGGGCAGGTAACGAACAACGACAGTGCATTCCTGAAGGAGCAGCAGATTTCTTCCTCCTCGTTACCCAGTATAATTACCGGACGTCCACTCAACACGGAGAAGACGTAATCTTTGTAACTGTTTTCTGGGGTGTGTAATGTATAGTCAGTGTAATGTATAGTCAGTGTAATGTATATTCAGTGTAATGTAAAGTCAGTGTAATGTATAGTCAGTGTAATGTAAAGTCAGTGTAATGTATAGTCAGTGCAATGTATAGTCAGTGTAATGTATAGTCAGTGTAATGTATAGTCAGTGTAATGTAAAGTCAGTGTAATGTAAAGTCAGTGTAATGTAAAGTCAGTGTAATGTATAGTCAGTGTAATGTAAAGTCAGTTTGATGTAAAGTCAGTGTAATGTATAGTCAGTGTAATGTATAGTCAGTGTAATGTATAGTCAGTGTAATGTATAGTCAGTGTAATGTGTAGTCAGTGTAATGTATATCCAATGTTTCAGTTCCAATGTTCCAGTGTGATATATTAACTTTAAAGTCACATGTAAGTATATGTTTAATGTATAACATGTAATGTAGAGCAGAATTATCACGTAGGCAGAACATATAGTTATGCGCCCAAAATAAAAAAAGAAATGTACATGAATTAAGCACGTGTATACTTCCTTTATCAGAACTTGGGTGGTAAAACGAACACTAAGCTTTCAATGCAACGCTTTTTTGTACAATATAGAGTTTGACTTACTGAGGATGTGTCGAAATCGGAAAAGATCAAGCTCAATAGTTTTTGGGCAGCAACAGGCAACCGATTGTTTAAGCTTCTGCTCCTTCGGATCTGAAGTCAGTGCTAATGATCATAATTGTCCTATTCATGCTATTGAAGCAGTGCTCGGAAATTTAATCGATTAGGGGAAGAACAATCTTAAATCTTTTTTATTACTGAACAGAATCTCATGATGCTACAACACAAACAGGGCAACATTTTCAATTTCACCTTTTAGACCAGTAAGCAAACTCACGGGGCAACAGAGAAACGTTAAAGGGACTGATGAAGAAAGGGCTAGAAGGACTGAGAGCGTAGTTGAGTTGTGGACTAGGTAAAATGTCATAGTTGTACCCCTGCAATAGGAAGAGGGTGCAATTAAAAACGGTTAAACTGAAAAGCTGAAACTAAGCAGAAATTAAACTTGACCGAGAACACAATATCATGATAGATTGTGCATGGTCACATCCACAAATTCCGAACGTTGACCACCTCAAGAGACTTATCACCCCTTCTTCCCTCCTCTCCCTCCTCTCCCTCCTCTTCCTCCCCATAGACAGTCTCGTTTGTGGCCCAGTCTATATCGTTGAAGTGCTCGTATTGGTCGTAGAAGGTGGACTCTCCCACGAAGGTGGTGAAACCCTCCTCAGGACTGTCTGATAGAGGAGGGGAGACGTAGAACTTGGTACTTCCTACCTGGTCTTCCAGCTTCTGCTCCTGAATGTATACATCATCGTCAAGAACTTATATGTATTATATTAGATCAAAATATAATCTGCAATTGTACTGTACAAGCAGAATACAGTAGAACCTCGATTTACCGTGCCTTCAGCCCTTTCCCCCGCGAGGCCCGGTAAATAGAGGTTTTAATGTACTCTAATTATGTAATTTTATAATCTTAAAATGTACTAATTTTCCGTAATTTTCCGTAAGTTACCGTTGTGGTGTTTGAGTTCTTTTCCTCTGATGACAAGAAGGTTAGCCTTGGAAACTGAAAGAAAACGTAACCTAGAAATCGGAACTAATTACTAAGATGTATTTATTACAGTGAAACTTCCAACTAAAAAATCTTGCTATAGTTTTTCTGCCCATGCGATTGATTACATTACATTTTACAGTTTCGCACTTTATCTGTTCGCAAAATGCCAAAAATCTACTGGTCTGAGACTTGCTTTGCTAGCAGAGTCGACAATCAGACATCTCTCCAATGAGATAATATCACAACTGCATTAAGGAACTTTAACAGCAACAAAGTGACTTTGAACATCACAACTGCGTTAAGGAACATGAACAGTAGCAAAGAAAGTTCAAGCGGTACCTGCAAGGCGTAACGTCCAAGAGCTAACGTAGAAGTTTTACTGTTAGCTTGAGTGTGTAAACTACCTGATGTACCTAGTATAGTAGGAAGAATATACAATCAGATGAATAATAAAATATAAGAGAAGATGTAGTCCCTACATATATTTTCTAGAGAGTGAGAGAGTCGCATGGCGTCTATTTACTGTGAAACACATTACAATTCAAACAAACTGGTGACGATGAAGTTCAACGAAAATATTTTTTCTGTAAATTACCAACTGTTTTAGTATAATAGAATAGTATAAAACCTCCCCAGTATAAAACCTCTCCAGTTGTTACTTTCTAGTTTCTCAATTTCAATTTTCAGACTGTCAAAAAAAGAACCACTGTCGCAGTTCTGCAAACCTTTACTTCTGAAGAGCTGCTTGATGGATCTCTCTAAAAAGCAGTAAGCTATGGGAACAAGGTTCTCTAGCTCCCGTAAAGATTCTTCGCCCGTCTGGATAGCAGCACTTTTAGCGTAGTCTAAGACAGAGGGGGAATTTAGTCACCAAGTAGGGAAGTTTAAACTACAATATTTGCTGTTAAGTAAGGCGTGTATATTAGTCAGCACTATAAAATAATAGGTGGTGGTGTTCAAATATCAATTGTAGGAAACTGAAACTACAATAGGCTCGGTCTGTCACCCAATAAGTAGGTTTACTTTTTAGGTTCTAGAATGTATGAATTGGCCTGTAATATCAGCTGAAGTTTTCGTATCATCAATGGCATCGTCAACTTAAGTATTCATAGCATCGGAAATAGTGAACATAAGTCTTCATGGGTCCATGGAAATGTCAACAAACTAATAATAGCAGTTTCAGTAACCAAAGTTACTCAATCTCAAGTATAAAATAGTGATACCACGTCAGTGATATTGCGAGTAACGACTAATATATCAAATTACCCTGTTGCTGTTCCCTTAGACACGGAAGACTTCTCCGGCTTTGTCCCAGTTTAGAGCAGCTAGTCTCGCTGCACGAGGACGAAGGAAATAGAGGAAGATAAAGGTCATCTTTAACTCGTTCATCGATCTGGGCCGGTTCATCTTCTGAGTAGGTTGTGGAGGGCAGGCGGAATTTGCTCTCCATTTCGTTCAACCACCAGTTTATTTGTCTGCACTGCATTAGATTTGGCTTTGAATTTAAAACTGCCCTAATGGATGTCGAAAATAGTTTGTGATTAAAAACTTGCGAATAACGGTTTACATAATATATCGCAAAACATCAGTTTAACATAACGTCAGAAACAATTTGTGAAGAAAAATGTAAATTTTTACAAATCTACATCATTATTCAACCTCTATAATGTCATTTCGAAATTCGACTCTCTTCTTCAGCATCTCGGAATGAAATACTCCGATATTCTCGTTGTGGCACACTTTGGAGATTTTCTCAAAACAGGTTTTGATGGGACTGATGTTATGAAATAGGGAATCAGGCGAGAGGGTAATAAAAGACAGAGTAAATATCCGTGAGTATCCTGAGGGGAGAGGATTTCTTGAGAGCGTAACATTAGGATTTAGGATGATACCTAGATTGAAGAAAGTGGGAGAGACGAAACTGATGAATTAGGAATACAATGTGATCATGCTCCCTAATTCAATCAGCAGTACCTTGCATATCATAGTTATTCTATCATTGAATATTATTATTCTTAGTGAACTGTATAGAGGTCAATAGTAAACTTTCATTTCTCACCCCTTGCTTTTACATCGTGTAAGTTGAAGTAGTGAACCAGAGCAGAGATCCTGGACCTGGTGTGTTGATATAACATTGTTGTGTCTGCTGGAGCATATGTTGGTACTCCAGCATGGGTACCTGTGTAATCGACAGCCATCACCTGCACTGAGCATTGCTTAATGTTATAATTCGGTCAGAGAAGTGTTGTGCTTTTGACTGATTTCTTAGCGAAACTAAATTTGTAAACTTTTTGTTTTTTTGTCATAAAAGTATATGCTCTAACTTTTAAGTGAAGTGGTTTAAATAATACGATGATAAATGCTTTTACCAATAAAATTCCCGATTTCTTCTCTCTTATTCTTGTCGATGTCGTTCGGTATAATTGTTAGAGGAAGGGGGCCATGTATTTCAGAAAATTCGGCTAACACAACGTAACGATCTTTCGTGGAAAATCTCCCCCGCAACAGCTGAAAGGACATGAATTTTCTGAAATTGAACGCAATTCATTGGTCTATGCAATAGCAGATATCAGCAACAACAGTAACTTCTTTTGAGTGTTTAAACAAAGTGTAAAAGTACACCTGTGAAGAAGATCCATCAGAGGAGGACATGTATGAGGTATTTGCTATCTCTAAGTAGTTCATACAGAAATACAAAATGTAGGCAACTCAAAAGGCTTTGATCTTCGTCAAACCATGGTGAGTCACGCAATGCAATAAGACATTCTGCAACTGATATGATATCAGACAAAAAATAATGTTAGGTATTTAATAGGTTACTTTATAGCTATCTTCTGTATTTAATTTTTATTTTGATAGCTGCAAATCACTTTTTTAACACAATTCAATAATATAAATATACACCAATTCAAAATACGAAATATAAATAAAAAATATTAAAGGTTTCAAAATATGGTTAACATAGAAACAACAAATTTGATTTAAGAAGTTTAAATGATATCATTTAAGTAGAGTCTGTCATCATCAAAATTAAAAACTGCATCTTGGGATTTGCTTGCAAAAGTTGCTACATCTTTGATAGAGGTAGTTGATGAAAGTTTCTGCAAGTTCGCAACATCTTTAACCGACACTTTCAGACAATATGATACATCCAATATTGAAAGATTGGTACATGCCAATATCAATGTTTTTAAGGCAGGATATGTAATATGCTTTGAGCCACAAATATCCAGCTGCTCCAACATCAAACACCCTCTCGACAGATCAATCAAACCTGCATCAGTTGTTTCATTGTGTGCAGTTAGTATTAAAACCATAATATTTGGACAGGCACAAGCAACATTTGGTAAAATATCTGAATGCAAACCTACGCTCAAACAAAAACCCAAGTCTAACTCAGTTATGGTTTTTCCGTGAAAATGCAAAAATTGGGAAATACAACTAAAGTTTAGTTTATCCCAATTCCACAATTGAATACCTCTCAGTGCACCGCAAGGACTTTTAGTAATTGAGTTGATAACAGCATCTTGGTCTGCAATAAGGGATGGGGACCCTAAATTTAGCCATTCAAGATTCTTAAGCCTGTTTAACAAACAGAGCAGTTCTGATGTTGTGATTAAAGTGTGAGAAACATCCAAATACTTCAATTTCTTTAAGTTTGTTAGCCAAGAGACACATAACTGAAGCCCATTATTACAATAAGAAATATCTAAAAGTATCAGATTTGAACAATATATTGCTAAAGTTTCAAGAACAGAAGAAGCAAGCATCTGGCAGGCAGAAAGACGCAACTCAGACAAGTAAGGAACATTTCTCAGAAAAGAGCACAATGTAGAAGTTGATATCTGATTATTTGATCCTAACCATGATAAATCTAACTTTTGGATAACAGAACAGCATTTTGATATATTAAGGATAGATTGATCAAATAGCACTCGGTAAAATGGTCGAAGATTGATGCATGTGTACAAAACAGGATCTCTTGATAGGCGATGAAACAATTTATTGATACGACTTGATCTGGTTAAGTCATCAACATTGAGGAATCCAAGAATCTTCATAATGATTTCACTCGGCAGTGAATCTATTCCATGAGGCTGAATTATTGAGACTGATGCTGTATTATGACACATGTCATGACCTTCAATTGGTATTTCTAAAGGCATCCTGACATTGAAAACTGATTGTGAATCCACTGCTAATAAAACATGGCTGTTTTCAACCTCATTACAGTTTGTTTCTTTAACATATTTTTCTCCTATCAATTTGATAGCATCTATTTGAGGGTAATATTCTGATTTGGATGCATCAAGTTCTATCCTTATCGTATCAACTGGAGTGAGTGTCTTAGGAAATTCAATAAGATTAAGGCAGTACTGATGATCAGTTGAACTTTCAGATTGACTTGCTTGTTCCCAGAGTACTTGCCACCGCCTTCTACTGTGGTCCATTCTATTTAAATACTGGCTTGTTGCTAATATGCGTTTTACAGACCCAGGAAAAAAGTTTTCATATATCTTTACAGCAGTAGCCATCACTGGAATAGAAAATGAGCATTCCATAAAGTCTGTGTAGGGGAACCATTTTGGGTTTAGTAAACAAGGAAATGCTTTGTAAGACGGACGTTGATAGAAAGCTTTCCCATAATGACGAAAAGTAGCCGAATCCCAATTGTCTCCGTAGAATGACATTTTTGATGGTGTGCCACAGACATTTCGTATGACATTGGATGTAGAATAAGGAGATCCATATTCACTACTAAAACTTCCCACTGACACAGGAAATTGCTCACATGCCATGCTGTGATGTAATTTTAGTTGCCAAGTGTTAATGAAAATTAAAGCACTAATCATTGGCAATAGAAAATCGGGGTGTGGTCAAATTCAAAATCGCTAAGGGAGGAATTGACATAACATTAACTTGTTTTGGCACATTGAGATACTGCCTAGCCATCGAATTAATCAATAGCCCGTTATTAAACAGAATGATGGGGTGCTCTCATATTTCGAGTAAGCAGTGCATAATCAACAAATTCTTGAGTCTTAAACAGATAAGGCCTTATGGTGTGGTAAATAAGACCCTCTTTAAAACTTTGATGATAAAAAGGATGACTTATGTCCATAATCAGACTTTAAGAAAAATATTTCATTTTCCACAATCAGAGCTGACAATCTTACAAAAGCTTCAATATATACAACCGGGACCATCCTGTGTAGGTCTAAATTTTCAGGCGATTATACGTTTTGGCATCCCCTCAGATCGTACAGTGTGGCTTTTTCTTAGAGTATCTAATTATAAAAGTGATCGTTGTATTTTCGGTTCATTGTGTATAAATAACTGTACTATTTGAAAAGTTGTAAATAAAAAATTTAATGAACAATGAAACACAGATCAAGTTGAATTGTGAATAATCATAAATTGACAACCAATTTCGAGATGTTACATAAAAATGTTAAATGTCATAACCTCATCCTCAGGTTTATTGCGGTGATACCCGACTCCAAACTCTCGCAGCCCAAAGTAGTCGGCCACGGATATAATCTCGTCAACCTCATGAGTGCTCAGGTCAGCTTCTTCAAAAGGTTTCTATTTCTTCTATTTCTCCTCAATAAATTTGTTGCAATTGTACAGCAGCTCGCACCCTCCTGCATCCTGTCATTTTATTTTTCGGGAGAATGAGTGATGAGGGTCGGACAAAGTCAAACAGGCTAACAAGGTGCTTACGCCGCGCACGGCGGCTGCTATACCACCGTTGTCGCGTCGAGGTGTTACCCGACCCGCGCCGCGGCTCGCAGTTTTCTGCTATCCTCGCGAGGAACGTTCGCGTTAGACGGATATCATCTCGTCATTTATACCACCGACCACCTCTGCTGCGTGTACTGCGGCTTCAAATTTGGACAAGTCGCCAAGTTCTTGTCTGACTTTGTCCGACCCTCATTCGAAGCGAATAGAGGAGAATAAAATGCAAATGACGGGAGGGTGCGCGCTGCTGTACAAAGGATGGCCGCGACAGTAGTGAGTAGGCCTAGGTTATCAACCTATAACCACTTCGTGGCAGCAGGTAAGGCAATGCGCGCGATGCGTTTGCCGGCCCGCAGCAGCAAGGCAAGTAATTGTCTCACGTTGTGACCTTGCCTTGCGTTGCGGCCGGGGGCTGCCGCTTCGCGGCAGCAGTGAGCAGGTCAGGCAGTGTCTGACACGTTGTGACCGGACCCATTTCAAAAAATGTTTCGAATTTTTCCGGGGGCGTGACCGCAGCAAGGCTAGGCAACGTCTAGCAATGCGGTGTTAAATTGATTCAACGATCACGTTGCGGCCCATTTTCAATTTTCAAATTAAATACTGAATACGGGGCGGCAGCAGGTCAGGCAACGTCTGACAATCGACACGTCAACGCGAATGATTAGATTTGCGGCTGCTACGCCATCTCTGGTCCGAATTTCAAAGACGTCTTAAAATTTTTCCAAAATACACGCTTAGATTTAATTTAAATCTGCACGTGTATTTCTGATTTCGGACAAATTTTAGACGTATTTCGGGCTAAAGTTAAAAGGGTCAAATTTTTTATATTTTACGTTCTAAATAATAAGAAACTTCACGTATTCGTACGTATTTCAAAAAATATCGCATACGCCGTATTTAGACTTAGAGCAAATTTTTTTGACGCATTTAATTTTAACAACAATGACGTAATAATAGTGCAGGTCTGACAAACAAAATGAAAAGAATTCAGCAATTCTAAAACACCGTCACGGTCACCATATTCATTCTAAAAATGGGCAAAAGTTCTACCGAAAATAAAACTTGAGGTCTAAATCCAATGTTGGTGGTAAAACGACTTTCTCCAAGTCAATCTCGACTCAGGCTTAGAAAATCAGAATTTCAGTACATGATTCTGGTTTCACTTTCAACACAAAAACGGCATGACGGAAAAATCTAAACAAAACATTACAAATATTTCTAATTTCAATAATCTTAAATTGAAACTCACAAATACTCAAGTCTCAACATGCATGACGTTTAAAATACTACCCCGATATTAATAATCGTCATCGTGATCCTTAGGTTTGCTCTGTTCTTGTTTATTGTCCTGCTTGTTGTAGAGTTCTGCCACCTGCTCGGCCGAGGTAGCCTCCTCCGCGTTCTTGTCCTCACGTACCCGGATAAACCGGGGGAACCTCAGGGATATGCCCTTGTCCTGATCAACCAGTCCAACAGCGGCCGTGTAGATAGGAGAGATGGTCATGTCGGCACACTTTACCTCCCAGACCAGAGCTGGTTCGAACCACACTTCGGGAGCACTCGACTCAGGGTAGGAATAGTAGGGTTTAGCTTGAGGGGTGATGTGTTCGGATAGAGCAGCGTGGTGAGATGCCAGATCCTCGTCAGTGAAACCAGTCCCGATTTTACAGATTGCCTGGTATTGTTCGCTGTCCGGATCGTAGCATGCTAGCAGGTATCCTCCGTAGGATCCTGACCTCTTTCCCTTCCCCAGGAAGGCTCCGATCACCACCAAATCTAGGGAATCTCCGCACCCTTCCAGATAGTCTTTCTTTACTTTCAGCCAGTTGTGTGAACGTTTCGCAATTTCGTACGTTGCGTCAATGTCTAAAGTTTTTACCATAAGACCCTCACACTGCCCCTTTATAGATTCCTCTAGGAACTCCTGAATCTGTTCCGTGTCAGTGCAGTCACGTGCCGTGGCAAATATGAACTCTCCGGGAACTTCCTTAAACGCCGAGTGAAGTAGTTCTCGTCTCTTCCGGAAGGGTTCTCTGATTAGACTCTCACCGTTGAGGTACAGCAGGTCAAATGCGAACAGGCAAACTTTCACCTTAATTTCACCGATGTCAGCATCTTTTCGTTTTCTTGTCGTCAGAATCTGTAGAACGGTCATTGTCACAAAAGTTGATAATTGATCGTGGCAATTGACAAATATGGATCATTCTATTTCTACCAAATATTTAGATCTGAATGAACGTAAGAGTTGGTATGATAATAGATAACGCTAGCAAAATAAAGAAAAAAGTTACCTGGAAAGGTAATATCTGTTCCTTCTCCACATCCCACGCTACCACCTCACAATCCAACATAAAACTCTTGGTACCCTCAGAGAGACAGCTTCCTATCCTACTGATAATATCGGGATACTTGCTGGTGTTGTTCTCCTGATTCCTAGAGAAGATGGAGATGTCACCTGACTCGGCACACTGTATCTGAGCTCGTTCTCCGTCGTATTTGAACTCGCACGTAAACACAGCTCCTTCGAACTTGGACAGGACCTAAAATTGGGAATGAATGGAGACTAACAGGAAAAAAAATGTTTTTGTTTCAACCGTCATATTCGTTGTATCATTTAGCGGTCAGTGCTTTCTGTTCCATTGAAACCATTGAGGTTAGTGGTAAATAATGCACTTTTAAAGTAAAAGGACCACACTATAGGTTAAACAAATACCTCTGATATACCCTTGGTCGGCTGTGCTAACATCGGCTTGACGGGAACTCCAGGTGTAAGCTTACAAAACTCAGCACTCTTCATCACACCGTGCTCCCTGATCATCTTGATGATGTGCTCGAAGTTGGGGAACTCACAGAAGGACGTCTTGACCACCTCAGCGGCCTCCTCCTTAGCTGAGACCATCCTGCTTGAAGACACTGCACAGTCCTCACTACCTCCGGGGGGAGTGAGGACGGTGGCGTGTCCCAGGGAAACTAACACGGTCTGGTCCGCCAGCCCACATCGCAACTTTCCCAGGAGGGACCGAGTGATGAAGCGAGCTTCACTTCCCTGAGCTGAGACCAGCAGCTTCTTGATCAGAGAGATTTTCTGCGCTGAGGTTGAAGTGTGGGTTACTTTTGGCTGAGGTGGAGGATTGGTTGATTATTTTTAGAGTTTAAATTAAATTACAACACTTACGCGGAGATATGTTATCATATGAAGTTTAAACTAAATTGCAAAACCAAAGCGGATAAAATATAAATGTTATCATGGGTACCTCAGACTAGTTCAAAATGTATTATCATTTATCGTATTATGTGAAAATTACTCAACAAAACAGGTTGTAACATACCTTGTCCCTGGTTTCCACTGATCGCGGTTATCTGGAGGAATGTATCGAACACTCCTTTAACAGTTAGAGGTTTCGGTTTGAACATCATTTTCTGGTTTGTCCGGGACGACTCTGCTACTAAACCAAGGTCTCCTGAAAATTATTGTAATAAGACGAAGCTAGGTAGTTAATCTACTGTCATAGTTGGGAAGCGCTTTACGGTTGCGTCGCTGTTGAAAGCATAAATTTAATCTAAAACGCGGCGATTCAGGTCCAGCGTTTAAAAAATCTTGTTCACAGTTAAACTGAGATATGATTTGCAACTCAAGCGGGAATTTCAGCAAGCATGTAAGGTTTAGCGCCCGAATATAAGTTGCTACTATCAGGACGAAGGACTTACCAAGAGTTCCCATTTTAGCTTTCTGACTCTTGATATTGACTCCACAGGCCTCGGCAACTGCCTTCATGACGACTGTCTCCCCAACACCAAGCTCTACACCTTTGTATGCCGGGGCTACCTGACCGAGAGAAATGAGATTGATCTGGAATTTGTACTTGTGTTAATAAGTAACAACAGAAATGCGTATTACTTGGAAAACTTATTTGCGGACCTTGAATCTTGATCTAAAAGTTCAAATTGTCTACAAGTAGTAAGTATTAAAGACTTAATCTGTAATTAAAAAAGACTGAAGACTGACCTGATTGGTACACAGATAAACACAGATATGTAAATCATCTGGAGACAGAATGCAGACAGATCGCAAGAAATTGCTGAGTATCATCGTCTTTTCAAGTCTTCCGCTCGTTCCTTCAATCGCCTGAGTTATTCGATTCAGAGTCATTTGTTAACCCCTAATCTACATAACGTTTCAAATCTTGAAAGTTCTTAAAAGGGAATATAAAAAAGTCTGGGTTTTCTGACCCCGAATTTAAGAGAGACTAAGTCGAACAAGTGAACCCACAAGAGGATTCAAACAAGATTATTTTGCTTGTCTCTACAAGTGACGACTATAAAGTAAAGAAGCCACAATCAAACGAAAACAGATCAAAGTGCGCTTACCTTAAGTGTTTCTGAGAGGGCCTTGTAAGGCACAGCTTCCCCAGACTTCCAAATGGCATCTTTACTGGGAACATAATTTGACTTCCCAGGGTTGTAGCCGTCGTTTGAGTTTGCCGACACCAAGGATCCACCCTTAGATGTTCCGTTGGAGGGGGCAGATGCTTTTTCTTTCCCTTTCGGTTTTGTTTCTGGACTTTTTGCTTTGGAAGAATTAGGTTTAGACGGAAGTTTCTTTTTGAGGGATACCGGTGACTTCTTTCGCGGTGATTTCTTCGGTGACGCCGGTTTTTTATTTGTCGAGGGCGAGTTGCCGTTACTAATACTTTTAGAAAGTGGCGATTTTTCTGGGGACATAGACTCTTTAAGATTTACGTTTAACTTGTTCGTTTCGGTTCTATCATCAACTAGGACTCCTGCATCTGAATCGTCGGTAGGAGTGGGTGTTTCCGTTTTAACCGCTCGTTTTTTATAAGAGAAACTGGCGAGTTTGGAAGTTATGGGAGAGGGTCTAGCCTCCACTGGCTGAGGAGATGGTTCCCTTTCCTCGGGCGATGAGTGCTCATCAGGTACCTGTATCTTTAACTTGTTGACGTGGGGAGTCTGAACTCGGTTCTTCAACTTCGATCTAAACTCTTTGGAAAGTTTGGCGGTTTTACGTTTAGGTATGGGCGAGGGGGCAGCTACGCTAGGTGTACACGGGGACCGAGATTTATTCGCAGGAGATGTGATCATGTTCTCCGTATCTGATCCGCTCTCGTCCGACTCCAGTATTTGGACTCTTCTGCGCTTTCCTGATTTTATGGGTGAAGAAGGGGGAGAGGATTGGGGGTCCTGGTCACGAGGTTCTTCTTCTGATATTCTAACTTTTTTAACTTCAGTAACTGTCGTTTCGACATCATCTCTTTTCATTCTCTTGGATGAATTTTCCGATTTTCTTTTTGAGTTTGATTTTGAGTTTTTAGTCGGCGGCTTCTCTTTTAAAACGTCTGGCGATTTGGGTACCGGAGATTTTGACTGAACAGAATTCATCTGACTAAAAGGGCTGGAAGATGAAGAGGAAGATTTGCTGGAGAAGAAGGAGGTGATGGACTTCTGGTTCTGGGACATCTTGCTAGTGATTCCTCGTCCTTCCCTAGAATTTCAAAAACTTAGACAATACTTTTTTTGACAGAATTTCATTTTTAAACAGCAGAACATTTTAAACATGCATAAATTAAGGAGCTTATCACTCATGAAATGTGATGATTTTAGGTTAATGCTCCCAATGCTTAACGCAAAATTACAGAACAGCCAAAGGTTCTGAAATTAGATAATATGTACATGGTTTTTTAGATTTCATGCAATACTGTGGGCCTTTCGTACATACTACTGGGTTATATAATTTAGTGGATACTAAACCACATTGTAATGAGTAAAAACAAGCATGATATTGGACAGGTTTTGAGTCTTTGTGATTTGATCAAGTGGATTACTCAAGTTATAGAATTAGTTGTACTGTTGCAGAAGCGAGCCATGGCAAAATGAAACGATATTATATTTTGTAAACGAACACTACAATATTTGATATACATCTATTAGTAATCAAATTTAAACGAAAATATTCTTATATTAATCAACAATTCAATTCTCAATTACCAAGCCAAATTCCAGTTATAAACAAAAAGCTGGATCGTATCACACATCATATTTCACTGACACTAATATTTGCCCCACATTGCAGTTTTTAAATGTGTTAGATATAAATGAAAACCTACAAAACTCTAGAACACCTTAAATGGGTTTCATCAACTTCAACAAGAATTGCGCCCGCTTAGTTAGGTCTCAGGCGGACGCTGGATTTCCATCTCTCAAATTCTTATGAAGCTTCTTCGATTTGCCCTCTGCTAGTGCTAAAAGCAATTGAATTTGAG
>JH153077.1:19242-32042 GCA_000226015.1 Mnemiopsis leidyi
GCGCGCACTGCACTATGTGTTAAATTGCTTTGTGACCGCGGACAGCGGACAGCAGACACCGCCATCTACCTACCTACCCACTTACCACCTCCAAAATCCGACCACTTTAAACCATCTACTTGACTTTTTTGCCTTCGGCAAAAAAGTATTAGAGATGGAAAAAATCGAAAAAAGGCGGGTTATTGTAAGTTGAGCTATAACCTTCTGAGTCCAGTTAAATCCATGCAGAACGGACAACACCGTTTTCTACAATAATCGATCACCCATCTGATGGGCACTATACAATGTATGATATGTACAATGTAGTTACACTTAACAGTGTAGATGTATAGAATACATTTACAATTTTGCTACATTTTAAGGAATAGCTAGCAATTGTTGGCTGCAAGAGCTAGCCCATTTATAATTATATTTTCAACCAAAATAGAATATCAGTCTCTCTCTACAAAACAGTCACAATAAAACCCCGAAAATCCCCTGAAGACTGAAGAGGCTCCATGGGTCCCCTAAACAATTTCAGATACGGACATCACCACGAATCTCGTGTAATCTACGAAGAGGACGAATCCTGTTCAACAACACCAAGCTTGTTTATTTCTTCTTGTAGAGTCTTAACCACTTTCATACCCTCTGCAGCTTCAGGAGTATCAATTATCTGTAGCGCCCTCAGGGCAGCAGCCCGCACATCGCTTATCATGTCATTTCTCCAGGCGTTCAGCAGAGCAGGAACAGATTCAGCACACTGGAATTTCCCTAGAGCAACACATGCGCTTTCCCTGACCAATCTGTCGTCATCTTTAAGGAGTTTCTCTACTTTGTCAATGGTAGAAGGGTTACTATTGCCAGTGTAAGAGAGAGAAATACAAGCTACTGCTCGAATGTTAGGATCATTATCCCGCAACAGCTTACACAGTGCAGTGATAACGCGCTTGTTCTTGATCTTGCTGAGGTTCTGAATACTGTCGTATCTCACGGAACTTTGTGCATTAAAAACTTCCTGCATGCTGAGTCGAACACTAAATCCGTCCTTACAGCGCACCCAGAAGGTGTCCGGCTCCTCTCTTTGTCCCTCGGCCCTTCCCTCAGGGAAAATGAACTTATCGTATTGAGCTCGAGTGATGAAGGTTGCACTGCGCTCCAGGTCGAAGCACCAAAATGTCAGTGCTTTGGAGGCCCAGGTGTCGTCAAACTTTAACCGCATGAAGTCGAAGCTGTAGTCTTGCTTGATTGCTGCTAAAACATCTTTCAAGTCGGCTTTCGTCACGCCTTCACCAAAATTGCGAGCCCAAAATCCAGCCAAATGGATGGACTTGACGCGACGCAAGACTCTGGAATGAGACTTGACTGACGCAGTGGACTCCTCCTCAGAAAACTCAATGTGGTAGTTAGCGAGTCTGGAGTCATCTGACAGGTCCGTCTGCAGGGTCTCGTTCAGACTCATGAAAATCTGTCGGTCGTTTTCCTCGTCGTCAAGTTTGGGGTCCAGACATATCCACTGGACACAACTCAGGATAAGACGCAAACCGGCGTCCATCTCCGGGATGACATCCGTCACGGCACAATAAGTAACCGGCAGGATCTTCTTGTTGGAAATTCTAGCTAGAGACACCTCATCTTGGCAGAACTTAGAAGCTACAGAATGTTCCGTTAGGATGAAGAGAAAGATGTCACATCCAATAACTGCACTACCGATGTTTTTGAAGAAGTTGGAGCCACCCTTAAGTTTGGTGTCGACCCAGACATCGAACCCGTTGGCTGTCAGAAGATCTCTTATTCGGATCATCAGTTCTGAATCTTGGTGCGAGTAGCTGATCATGATGTTGAACTTGGAGGAGTCGGTAAACGGGACTGCCATCTTGGTAAAGCTAGAGGGTTGTTTGTTATAAAAAACAGTGATAAAATTACTTAAGCTAAAGGATCGTCATGCTGGTAACATCGGCGAAACGGTTCGACGTAATCTGTAATTAGAGCATCAAAGAAAGTTAGGCGGAAAACAAGACTCTAGTTAGTGAAACCATAGCGTGGATAGGCTCGAAATCGTAATCTAAATCGAAAATAATTTTGAGTTGACACGGTTTAAAGATGCGCACAACTATTTTGTCACACTGAACTGTCATGTAGGGCCGTAGCTTGAGTTAAAATCATCTCTCAAAATTAAACTCAATATTTATTGGCGCGAAACAATTGCGCGCACATTCGGGCCGAATCGGTTTTACTAGTAATAGGCAGTTCGAAGACCTTCTGAGGAAGTTCAAATAAATAGCAAAGAAGCAAAACAAATAGCAAAACGGTGGAGCAGTCAGCAGGGTTAATGGTTATTGTTATTAACTAGGCTTGCGAAAAAAAGCAATAGATTGTCGCGATAAAGCGATTTTACTGATGCAGACACCAGAATTTTGACGAATCGCCGATCATTGCCGGTAAAAGTGTGCACATTGCGGTGTTATAGATTAAATAATTAATTGCCACTTTGAAAACACGTATGTATGATAACTTAGACGTGTTAATGGTTTGAAGCTAAATAGACAAAGACTGTGTTCAAGGTTACTAAGCAAAGTCCAAAAATACAATAATGAATTGTAAAAATTGCTCATTCCTCTAGTGTTTATGGGGGCATGATAAATTAAGACTGAAGAATAGAAGATTTCAAGAATAAACTTGAAACTCAGCAACATGAGAAAGGTAAATGATTGAACGCAAGAAATAAGAGTTGTAAACCAAGGTGTTCTATAGGCAACAAGAAATAGTTAGGGAAATAGTTAGGGAAATAGTTAGGGAAATAGTTAGGGAAATAGTTAGGGAAATAGTTAGGGAAATAGTACTTATAATATGATCAATCTAAAATAGCCTATTAAATTTCTAGACTCTTGAAATTTGATAGGTTATTAATCCAGACCATGTGGCCAACTCAAATAGCAATATATTACAAACGACTCTAGTTATGGTCGTATGAAAGAATACCGATGCAAGTTGTATAGATAGAGATAAATTTTGATTTAATCATCAAAATGTTAATGTGAATGTTAGGAAATGTTAATGTGAATAACATCATCAAAATGTTAATACGTAAATAGGTAACGTAAAACTACAACAACATAAAACACAAGGAAAGTTTGTGAAACGTTCACAAACGTAAATAAAACACAAGGAAAGTTTGTGAAACGTAAAAAAGTAAATAAAACACAAGGAAAGTTTGTGAAATGTACACAAACGTAAATAAAACACAAGGAAATTTTGTGAAACGTAAAAAATTAAATGATACAAAAGAAAAGTTTGTGAAACGTACACAAACGAAAATGAATGTGCCGTTGATAGCACTGAAGCTAACTTGACTGCCATTCCATTTCCAGTACATTTTGATATGATACATGGATACGTAAATAATTTTTATTTGCAGGCAAATGAAGATATGCGCAGTTATTTGCAGTTTAACTGTTACGGAAACTTGTCGAAACATGCCCGGGATTTATTAATAAGCTTGCAAGTCATGTGAAATATATTCATGAGATCGAATATCATTAATATGCAGAAGTAACAGGAGATCCAGGGAGAATTTTAACATTTAGTAAGTAGATAGTTAAATTTGTTTTTACTGTAGATTAGACTATAGCATCAAAAGTTTGATACCTAGACTGGGCAAGATCATGCATAATAAATGCGCCAAATGTGAGAGCATAGCCAAAGATCACACAAATCATTGATTATTAACGTTATGCAAATAAGAGAGTGGTAAGAAGTAAACGTAACTCACCTTAGTAATGTAGGTTTTAGAACTTGAGCTATCCGGAGAAATCTATTCATACATCATGACCTAAAACAGTCATTTTATGTAAAACAAACATATGATAATCGAATATCAGACTCGTCCCAGGAATTGGTCAATAGTTGGAGTTATTTATCACTTATCAGATGATACGAAATTTAATGGCATCTCAATAATAATCAATATAAATATGAGCATGATAATTGTCACACTCACATTTCATGATCGAAATATCAAAATTTGAGTCAATTTTTTGGTAACACACTTTTGAAATCCTTGATTCCTCAAGTAAAACTAAGTGATACCCAGCTTAAATAAAATTACAAAATATAGTATTTTAGAAAAGAATTGTCATGCTATGGTACAGCAGTAAAATATAACAAACAAATCACGAATATTCGCATTTTTATGTGAATATAGGAGCTGGACATATCGGTAAGTAATAAATAAAGTTGAGACCAAGTCCAATAAAATTGCGTTAATTTAAAGCTCAATTTCATTGCAACATTATTCTCGACGCTTGCAATTTACTTAAATATAAACATTTTTGTAATCGCAACCTTGTATAATTACAACTTTGAATTCAAATTCCTAACAAGCCCAACGATCAATACAATAAACCTAAAACCTGTCACATGATCCAAGTTTAACAAACAGAAAACTAACAATTGAAGCTGTAAATATTCTTACTTCATCCTTAAGTCTTATTCCTTCTACCAGAACTTTCTCAAGTCAGAATACTTGCAAAACTAAGATGTATGCTGTGCAATAGACCAACAACAACTGCACTGTAGGCTGTCCCATTTCCAAAATCAGGGTATGTCTGCACAGGTAGTTATTCCCAGAAGAGTGCTGATAGTTTCACCGTTTACATATTTTACACCCGAACACATTTACATACTGACAGTGCTTCAGTGTGCTTAGTGTGAATTCTGTGTCAGCCAGTTAGCATTGAGCTAAAAAAAAACAGATCTACAAAGAATTGAGCTACCTCAACAAAAACAGATCTACAAAGCAAGGAGTTGAGCAACAGTGGCTCTCTTCGTTCTGTCCTTCCTCAAGCTCATCACCAGAGTGTCAGCTATATCGCTGTACCTCAGAGATTCCGGTATCGGTACTTCTTCTTTTGATATTATCGCGAAATATTTCATCTGGGAAGTTAGACGAGGGATTAGAGGACTTCAACGCCATGTAAGGATTGCTTGAAATTAAAACGCGACATAGTTATTGATAAATCAAAAGTGGTTGACGTGCCTGCTATGATATGGTCTGGTAGAAAAACGGAAAAAACTATACAAAGGTATTAAGTATAATCATAACCAATCAAACCAATCAATAGAACAATACATAAAAATCAGATTTGAAACATTCTGTAGTTTAGGGGGGAGGGGGCATCCCCCCATGTTACCTGCATCTTCTCTACGTGTTGGTAAGGAGTAACTCCGAAACACATCTTATAAAGGATGCAGCCCAGAGAGTAAACATCACTCCGGTAACCGAGTACGTTAGCGTCTGCTTCTCCGAACGTCCCTGACAGCATCTGCAGGGGTAGTGATCGTTAATGATCTAACACTAGCTAATTATACATGCTAATGTTACATGCTAATTATACATGCTAATTGCATGGTACTTACATGGTAATTGCATGGCACTTACATGGTGCTTACACGGTACTTAGAACAAAGACTGGATAATTAATTAAATTCGTATTTTGGTAAGCAATAAGCAAATTCATCATGGTGCGCGATACGAATATTATTAGGTTGAAGTTATCAAAAGGCAATGTGCACCAAAATATATTAAACACATGGCTATTGGGCATTGTCCAATTATGCATGTCTGCAGCTTTTGGTCATGTTGACAAATAGTTTGGACTTTCTTTGTTAGCAAATTAACATCGAAACGGACAAATGCACGATGGAAGAAAAGCACTTGCTGTTTCCCTACATTCTGTATTCTGTTCAAGCAGATTTGTTTGAGTCAGGTTTTTTGTTAGTGTTTTTAAATCTTCTAGTTGTTTCAGCTGCCCGAAACCGTAGTCCATAAGTAACGTCGGACTTCGTCTAGTAAACTTGATTTTATTTGGAAGGTGGTGAACAAAATTTGATAGGAATCGGTGTTTAATACCAAGTGGCTCAGCTTTGAGCTTGGGGCTATGAGATTTTGATTATCACACAAACTTGTCTAATATGAATATAATTGTGATCTAAATACATTATCTTGAATTTCTATCAAACGACCCATATGTATTATGTTCAGACCTTTGAACAAATCAGCTAGACGAGATGGAAAGCACAGATCCGACGAAGGTATCTGTCATGATCAGCTATTCCCACCAAGACACAGATGTGATGCTCAACATCAGAGACCTACTCACTGAAAATAACTTCGAAGTGTGGGTCGATACAAAACTTAAAGGAGGGAGCAAGTTTTTCGAGAGTATCGGTAGTGCCATTATTGGATGTGACATTTTCTTGTTCCTCCTGACAAAAGACTCTGTAGCATCCAAGTTTTGCGAGGACGAAGTGTCTCTTGCTCGTATTTCCGAGAAAAAGATGGTTCCGGTAACGTATTGCAACTTTAGAGAGGTAATAGCTAGCATGAGTCCAGCTTTACGTCTGATCTTAAGTAGCACCCAGTGGATTTGTCTTGATCCAGAGCTTCAAGACGCAGAAAATAACGATAACATCGTGAAGAGTGTAAAGGAAGCATCGCAGACAGATAAGGAAGAGACTTCAAACTTACCGCATAATGAGGATCATGAGGATCATGAGGAACATGCCGAAAGTGTTGTAACAAAACATCAAGAGCTTCACCGAGCAGATCCCAACCACACACACATACAAGGATTCTGGACGAGAAACTTTGGAGATAAGACAAAGGTGGAGCTACGTAAGATCCTGACGCACATCAAGAAGGACTACAAGACTGAATATGAACAGCTGGGGTTGGATGACAACAAAACATTGCGAGCTCTATCTCGGTGGTGTTTTGACCTTGACAACCTTGCATTATCTGTTACCCGAGGACAATATGACAACTTTGTCTTTGCTGATGGAAGTTGGAAGAGATCGATTGAGGGACGAGATAGTTTCTGGATGAGGTGCAAGGAGGGTTTCAGCATGGAGGTGACGATGGGGCAAGTGTTTCACGCTCGAAGCTCAGTTCGTTACGACAGCATCAAAAACCTGGGACAAATCAAAAACCGGCGGTTTGTAAACGCCCTACACAAGTTGCTAAAGGACGAAGATCCGAACATTCGGGCGGTGGCTTGTAGCTCACTGCCCCGGATCAGTAAAACACACTCCACCACACTTGAACGAATAGAGAAGCTGCTGAAAGACCCAGATAGGTTAGTCCGGGAAAGTGCGTGTGTTTCCCTTGGATTGATAGAAAACCGCGGATCTGTTCCTGCCTTGCTGGGGACTTGGAGGAATGACGTCATCAGTGACGTCAGAAACGCAGCTCTGAAGTCGCTGCAGACCATTGGGACTTCTGAGGCTCTTGAGGGGATCAAGGTTGTGAAGACCCTACAGGAAGAGATAAAGAAACTTGGAGATAAGACAACCACTGTAGACACCTAGGCCTAGGTTTTACTTTGTTTTTAGGGTACGATTTGTCGATTGTCGGTCAACTAAAATCCATAAAACTTGTATATTTTCAACCAATATGACAATAAGTTAAATGAGGTTGGCATTTGGCTTTTTATTCCATAGTGTTTCTTTTGAAAAGAAGAATTATATTTGACTTTCTTTAAAATTCGTATCAATTATATCTTTAAAAAAGATCTGCCGGCTGTCCTTTTAAAAATTACAACGACTTATTAAAACGTTTGGTAACTCGAAATCTTACTTTGACATTCACATCTGACAGTTTGATTTCTACCGCGAAATTGTTGCATGCGAAGCTATGACTTTCAATCTTTTGGCATGAGAAACGCCATCTTCAAAACTGTTGATAACAGTAATTGGGCAATTGATCATTTGGACCATAACGTGACCAGATGATTACCGAAGGTCGATGACCAGATGGCACTAACTAAAACATATAACCAATTGAATAATAACATGACATGGCTCTTGTTAATGATGACATCTATCTTCTTAACATGGCGAACTTCCGTCATTTCAAGTTGAAATATAGCTCAGAAGTATACAACACGTGTTACACAAATCGCTATGATATATATAAATGATGTTTCATGACAACGATACGCGAACATTTGCTGCTTAGATATTACCACAATAGATAGATATTACCACGTTGTAATGTTGCCTTTTCAATCTAGCTGCTTTGGACAGTACCTAACTTAATTTCCATAAGCTAAACTAAATTCTTGAAGCTAGGAATAAAATTTGTCTCCTTAGATACCGAGTACATTGGCCTAGATATCCAAGTGGCTGGGTAGGAAGAGTTTATTATTACGATTTTTTAGTTTCAAATTAACAGTTTAAAATTTTTGCAGGTACTGAACTGTCACGCTTATTTTAGAAACACACGTTTTCCAGCAGAGAAACACTTCCAGAGAAACACGTACTTCCAGAATACACGTACTTCCAGAGAAACACGTGCTTCCAGAGAAACACGTGCTTCCAGAGAAGCACGTGCTTCCTTCCAAAGAAACACGTATTTACTTATTTACTTTAGTAACTCATGCTTCCACGTAACTTCTAAACTGGCCACCAGTCACCACTAATACTGCGGACTGTCAAATTCCTAGTCATGACGTCGGACAGATTACAGGCTTGATTGACTTCGTAACACTGGTCCCGGGGCCATTGTAACTACGCTACATATGCTAGCCGGCTAAACAACAGCTGCCTTATCTACCGAATATTTGGAGTCAGACGTTATTTTTTACAGCTTCTAGCTTTCTAATAAAACCCAATTAGTGGGCATTGTGCGTTTCTCTGTAACTCTGTAATCTGGTGCTCAAAATGTGATTTTGGTTGACCCAATTTTCTGTTTCTCGGTTTGGAATTTTGTCACTCTCTAACACGATGGCACCGCTTAGATTCTCACGATTTAACAGATCACAGATATTTTGCAATACCTGTAGAGCAAGTTGTAGAAGCATCAAGCAGAGTCTTAAAAAAGGACGTGACCAAATGTTTAGCTATCATCAACATCTGTTGCATATCTAATGTGACACGGTAATCCAGGAAAATTTAAGCCCTGGTGTCATTTATATGCTACGTCAGAAAAAACATCATTTTTACATCAGTAACCCTTGGGAGAGGGATTAAATTTATCATTTCTAGTTTGCACTGTCGTTTTAAATTTTGCTGTAAATATACGATTCGTTAGTTACAATATGTAAAATATTTTCTATTTGTTGATAAATAAATTTTATGTGCTGACCATTGTCACATAAATAAATCGGTACCTGATAGTCAATCAACATTCAACGAAGAAAATGATCACTATATGAAAATATAGATGCTCTACTCATCGATTGTTCTACTGGGCCTTGGCTCAATTATAATTTCAAGTAAGTATTATTCATTCTGGATATGAACAGTGAACTTTTCCCTCAAGTATACAATAAGTGTTGAAAAATCAGTTTATGATAAGCCTTTTTTGAGCTGTTATTTAATATATGTAGAAAAAATAAAAAGTCGATGAAAATGTCCCATAAGCACGAAGAGATTCTTGTCTATCAGTAGTCAATGACTAAACACGGTTATTTGACATAAATGACAAGATGGCGACTGGACTTGGGACCAGTTCACAGTACATTAAGTACATCACAGTACATCACAGTACATTATAGAGCCAAAATAACTATAAAATATGATTTATTAATAATTGTCAATTCAGGGCCAGCAACCTCCTTCTCGTTGAAGATAAATCCTGTGTCAGCACAAATCTCACTTCCACGTCATGGACACGAGGCAAGATATGCAATAGACGGTAATGTGTCTACTTACACAGAGGCAGAGAAAGTTAGCGACGGTTTACGCAATTTAATGTGGCTGAGCGTGAGGCTTGGTAACATCTACTGCATAAATCAGGTAATACACTGAGGATTTTAAAGGAACCCCTAGTAGAGGGAGGGGGCCGGGGGGGGGTTTATCGTATTTCGCTTGGATTTAATTCTATTTTTCATATTGTAGCTGGCCCATCTCCCTACACCTGGTATCCCTACACCCCTGTACTCCCCTGGCAGGTAGAATGGTACCGTGGTAACAGAACGCACTGCCACCTCCCTCCCCGTCACTACGCCTGTACAAACTCGGCCTGTGTTTGTTCAGGAGATGAAAACTGTGACATATTCCCTGTCTACATTTACACATCAACACCGACCAACGGTTACCATGACAACGGTTACCATGACAACGGTTACCATGACAACAGATCTCTCCCACTAAACTGCAAGATGGGAAATACAGTGAGGCTGGAAGTAAACCCTGACAACGGAACTCTGCGTGTGTACGAACTGTTGATCACAGCTCAACAAGATCCAGGTTGGTAGGTGGTTACACTACACGATAAAAATCACAAAACTCATAGCATCTAGCAAGGGAGGAAAATAAATTCTGATACGTGTTCTGGTAGCGTGAGGAAGGTCTAGAATACTGTACGATAAATAATACATCAATATCTTCCATAACTCAGATATCGAGATTTGCATGCAATTTTATAAACAACTATATCGGGAAAGTCCCTAAAATTGAAATAATGAGTCTCTTAAACATCCACGATCCGCTTGAATGAAAGTCTTAAGGTTGAAACTTTATCAAATATCAATATATCAAGAAATGAACAACTCTAACCTCAGGAGCTATGTAATTAGGAGTTCCCTCAGGTTGTTGAATTATCATGCTTGTCACTTCGTCTTGAATCATCTGACTGATTCCAAAGTCAATAAGTTTCAGTTTCCCTTTGACTTTCATAAAATTTTGCGGCTTTAAATCCTGAAGTTTATTGGAGTCAGTTAAAATCATATTGGATAGATGTCCCTTTCTCAAACAAACTTTTCCGCAAGTCTAATATCTGATAAGCATCATTATAACAATATTGCACTGACAAAATTACAATTTGGGCTTCCTGAAGTAGGTACACAATTGGCTCAGTTTTCAGAGTACTTCTTCATGCTCTGATGTACTTCTTCATGCTTCTTCATTAGGTTATATAATTTTATTGTCATTTTATTTCTGTATCCTGTACAAGTTTTCGATTAAAAAATCTCCATACATACCTTATGAACGATACTGTAGGAATGGATACACTGAACTGCCCGCAACATCTGCTGCCAGAGGAAACACACCTCGTAGTATGACTGTTTTGAATTAGACTTAACCAGACAGGGAGTTTGTTGGAGGTAGGAGTGGAGGTCCATCTCACCGTACTCCAGGACCATGCTCAGTCTGCAGTGTTCCATCTTGAACTGATCGGGGAACCCGGGTTGTTAAGGTGGAAACTTCTAGTATAGGGAGTTTTAAGCTCCATAGTAAGTTGTCATATTACGCGAAAACTACATAAGTTCTCATAGTAAGTTCTTATATGTAGTAAGTTCTTATATTTTCAAATATGCATGGGCAAGGTGAGAACATATTTTACACCAACGGTAACAAAATGACTTCTAAAAGAACTGTACCTCATGATCATAGAGATTAATAATACAATCCTCGTCTTTCAGACTGTTCAACAATTCTATCTCCCTTCTCATTTCATCGTTACTTTTAGGATTAAGTCGTTGGAGAGATACAACTTTGATAGCTACCATGCTGTCGCGTGCTTTGTCATAAGCTTTGTAAACCACACAAGATGCCCCCTTGCCGACCGGCTTCTGTGTTCAAGTAACAGTTTAGAAACTTAATATTGGAGACAAAGAGATGATCATAATCATATTGTTCGAATGTTTGGATTATAAAAATTGACATATTTGCAGCCTTAGATTAATCATATCACTACTACAGTGCAGTAAGTACTAGAGAAATAAGTTTGATCTCTTAAATTGCAAATCAACTGTGCAGTAGTACTTGTAATCGACTTGTCGTATTTCTAAAAATTAAATTTCAAATGTCGCATTTTAATATATAATATCTTTACCTTCCACACATCATAGTTCTTGCCAGCAATAGTGACTGGACCCATGGAACCACTTATGTAATTTTCTTTGGCGGGAAATACGGACTTTATACTTGCCTCTTCTTGCATCTTTTTAACTTGGTTCTGCAATTGTTACAACTATCACGTCACGATACTTTTTGCAACCAAAATTTCGAATTGATTATGGAAAGACAATATAATGATAAAGTTGTTTTTCGACATTTTTTGACAACAAGCAAGGACCATGACAAAGAAATTGGGATGATGTATAGATTTGAATTATATCAATTTATATTGAATGTTAACAAACCGCAAGGTATCTATTTTCTTTTTCAAGTTCTTGTGCTTTTCTTTTTATGTCGTTTACTAGGCTAGAAGACGAGAAATGTTTTAAACTGGACTGCTCCTGCATTTTCTTTACTTGTTCCTAAAAAGAGGGATTTATTCTTAAAGTTACACAACCAATTTTAATTCATTACTAGTTCACAATTTCCTGCTTCTTATAGATTATTCCTATTTTGATTATTCCTGAATTCATAGTAATCGAATCCAAAATAATCGCGGGAAGAAATCAATGATGATCAATGATAATACAACGTCATGTACAGTAATACTTACTAAATACTTATTGAATACAGTAAACCCTCGATTTACCGGGCCTCTATTTACCGTGTCCCTCTATTTACCGGGCCTCTTTCCTTTCCCCCGAAATTCCTCAATGTTTTCACTAAATTTCTTTTTCAAAATTTGGAAATGAGATATGAGCTTTCAATAGCAAGCACCGGCACACGACCACACGTGACATTTAGGTAATGGTATCTCTTCGCGATGTGACACCGTGATAGAGCCTTAACATGCAAGCTGACAGCTCATACACACGTGTACTGATATATGTAACGTAACCACGGCATGCAAACACAATCAAACGATCGACCTTGAGATTACTGATTGAAGATGTGATTCAGAATTTCAGAACGTTGTT
>JH153077.1:74461-87053 GCA_000226015.1 Mnemiopsis leidyi
CGAGGAGTAACTCACTGAATAAAATGTGGGGGAGGGGGTAACTCAATAAATAAAAAACTTGCTCATCAAAACAAACTAAACAAAACTTACTAAGCAATACTAACAAAACAAAACTAACTAAGCAATATTATGTAAACAAAACTAACTAAGCAATACTAACAAAAATCTAACTAAGCAATACTAAAAGGTAGAACAGTGTGCTCAACTCTCCGTGTTCAAGCAAAATGGCGTGTAAGAACTGTCTTGGCCGGCCGAATATCAATTAATGTAGTAACAACACTAATTTTCGTGATAAATTGTAGCAAATTAGATAATTATACGTCTATCCGGCGAACTCAAGGAGATTTTCTGTAAAAATTACTCAAGTTTCCATAGCAACGCCACTCATAATAGTTAATGTTAAGTTAATTTTAAACTACCAAAATCATCTAGGTAACGGTCTTTAACTTAAACAATGACCCGAAAATCAAAAGTTATTGGAATTTACCCCCAACGTAATCTACTTATCTCTCATCAGGATTTCTACCTGAAAGCTCTGTCCCTGGACCCGTCTTCCGAGGAAGCTGTGTGCAACTTAGCGACCATATACATCAGGTATTTCAATGTGTATTGCATAGTATAGTACATATAGTATAGTTAGTATAGTTAGTTTAAATTAAAGATTTCCACTAAATCAACGAACAATCGATTTTGCTTTAAATGAGGTAAGTTACTACTAACTATACTTTAGTCACCTAGTATAGGCAGCGTGAAGTTAGATCTGGATGTGGTATTTCTTATTTAACTTTTTAGATAATCTTCCCTGACCTAACTCTTCCTCCGTTTCCAGAGAAGGGAATCCCAAAGAGGGGTTGGAGCACATAAAAACGTACTTGTGTAGCAACGCCAGCGCTAGAGCACATACTAGTGCTGGTGAGTGTTACTTGTCTATCAGACAGTTCGAGAAAGCACACCAGCACTTCAACATCGCCCTAGAGTAAGTGTAATGGTTATCTTATTTCATCTATCTCGTTTCTTATCTTGTCGTATCTATTTTCTTGTCTTACTTTATCTAGTATCATATCTTAATTCATCTTGTCTAATTTTATCTAGTATCATATATGATCTTATCGTAGCTAGTCTCTTATCTTATTTTATCTAGTTTCTTATCTTGTCGTATCTAGTGTCAAGTTATCTTATTTCATCTTGTTTCTCATCTTGTCGCATCTAGTATCTTATCTTAATTCATGATCTAGTATCTTATATTATTTCATCTAGTATCTTATCTTATTTCATCTAGTATCTTATCTTATTTCATCGTATTTAATCTAATTTCTTATCTTATTTTAATTCAGCTTCTTATCTTATGTTATCTTATCTTATGCTATCTTATATTATCTTATCTTATCTTTTCTAGTACCTGATCTTATCTTATTTCGGCTAAGCTAACGTCTTATCATATCTTGTCTTATCTCATCTTATCTAGTATTTTATCATATCTTATCTAGAATCCTATCTTATCCTACCTTGACTTATTTCAGCCTACCTTACCTACTTTTATCTTAACTATATTTCAGGTTAAACAGAAACTATGTCCGGGCACTAAATGGTTTACAAGTTCTTGAACACGGAGAAAACCTCGATAGCTCAGAGGTAAGTTTGATTAATAAGTGTACTTGATAGAAGTGTTTATTTCTCGATTCCTGGTAAGAAATTGATCAAGGAGCCCCTGTAACACGTGTAGTGTGACACGTGTAGTGAAACACGTGCTGTGTAACACGTGCTGTGTAACACGTGTAGTGTAACACGTTCTGTGTAACACGTGCTGTTTAACACGTGTAGTGTAACACGTGCTGTGTAACACGTGTAGTGTAACACGTGTAGTGTAACACGTGCTGTGTAACACGTGCTGTGTAACATGTGCTGTGTAACACATGTTGTGTAACACGTGTAGTGTAACACGTGTTGTGTAACACGTGTAGTGTAACACGTGCTGTGTAGGCACATAAAGAGTAACACGTATTCTATTTTGATACAAAACATTTCAGAACGAGTTTGCCCCGGCCACACCCCACACTAGTTGGATAAATGTAAGTCTTGTTGATATAGTTTATATATTTCAGGTATAAGTATATAGGTATGTGGTTGAGTAAGTTGTTTGAAAGTTTAAAACGTAAGAAGGAGCGTGCTATTTAAGTAGATTTCGGATTTAAGTAGATTCCGGAGATTTTCCCTGATGATTATTTTATGTGCTTTTATGTGACATAGCATATAAAATTATCCATGAATTCATCCGTTGGCCTTAAAGTGCTTGCCAATATTCCACGGTATCTTAACTCGATTTTCAGCAATTCTCTACATACGATGTTTTTATTCAACCCAAAATGAGAAAATAATGCACGATAATTGATCTATAAATCTTGAGAGAAATAATTAACTTAACTCAAAATATGATAAATCCTTACAGTGATAAGTGATCTATAAATCTTAACTCGAATTAAGATTTAGCTGAATCAAACTGCTGATTACAGATCTTGTTAATCTTGTTAATCAATCTGCTGGTTACGGATCTTGTCAGCAGATGTTTCAAATTGTGCTGCTCCTCTCGACCCCTCTCCTCACTTTGGGCGAAACAGACGGTCCCGCGCATTTTGATTGCGGTCGTGGAGGTACTTCTAACCCTGGTGTACATGACGAGTGTAACGGATATTTCGATGTCTTGAAGGAATGTGTTGGCGAAGGTTACAACCTGAAAGATATAAGTAAGGTTCTCAAGTTTCGTGGAGCTGTAATGTGCAACTATTATGAGGAGGGGTTTAATCGACTGGATGAAGAAACAACTGCTTCTGTTTCCTTTAACAAAAGTTCATTTAATATCAGGAAGAAATTGGACCATGACATAAAGGTGAAGTTGGGGAAACTCGCAGAGCTGGAAGCTAGAGAGGAAATAGAGGCAGTGAAGGAGAAAGCTGAACAGGAAATAAGAGATGTAGAAAAGTGGCTGGAGGGAATGGAGCAGTCTTATCTCCGGAAACTGGGAAACATGATAAGGGAGATGTTAGGAAAGGAGCCGTTATCTACTCCTACCCCCCTGGTCCAACCCTCCTCAACCTACCTGACTCAGATACAGGACCGGACTGCACGAACCCACCCTCCCTTCTACACCTCGTTCACAACAGTCTTTTCACAATTCTATGATCAGAAATGGTGGTGTTACCTATCTCTAATCCCTTTTTTAAAGATGATGCGGCCAGAAATTATACGAGCTGACGAGCATACTCTAGCATCTCAACGCGAGGCATATTGGTTCCTGCTTGAAGAGGGGCAAATGCAGGTCTATCCTGAATTTTTCTACGTCTTGGTTATAGCCTACAAGACCTGTGATGATGGAAACACATTTAAAATTATTGCATATCACGGAGTTAGGCTGGCTCGTAACCAAAAGGGATGGCTTCTACTCAGCTACAGCTACACAGAACAGAACGACCCAACTATAGTTGATCCGTTTGTAGGTAATCCTAACGACCAGATCGTTGTTTTCTCCGCCTGGGGCAGCACGGCAGACCCGAAGGAGTGCGCTAACGAAGTGGGAGGACCGGGAATATACCGAGTTGGAGAGGACGGCAGCTGTAGAGGGCTCCCTGTCTTTTCCCGGCGTGCTGCTGAAGTAGAAAAGAAATGTACCACGAGGATGTGGGAGGGACTTGAACTACGGATATTGTCTGTGTCGCTGGTAAAGGAGGTGAAGTACGAGGAGTGTGTGAATTAGGCTATAGCAATGTACCCCTCACTTTGTCTCCACACAACAGTTACGTGTTTGACTCAAATAAAGAGAACAATTAGTTTATGACTTATGTGCAGAGCCAAGAAAAAAAGTACGTCTTGTAGTGCTCTGTTTGTCTTTTTTTGCGTTGCTTGGAACAGACTTAATAACGTCCTACAAGGAAATGTTTGTGTCGAATAACTGAACACGCTGGAGCTTTAATTTTTCTATGGGTTCCGTGTGGGCTGTTTCATTCACAGCCGAGCGAAGGAAGGGTATTCCCTTCCTGTAATTTCTCATCCTGTGTTTGTCCCGAAATGAGTATAGTTAGTAATTGAAATGTTGGAGTTTGAGACTACTGAGCAAATTACTTTACTGTGTCTTAATTGAAATGCAAACTGACTTATTCAAATGTAGAATGTAAAATTGGAAATTGGAAAGTTTTATGATGAATAGGACTAATAGAGTTGTCACGTACATCTTGTAGCAAGTGAAACGCGAGATTACCGATTTTTCAGCCTTTACAGTACATTTATTTCATATTTTATTTTATGTTGTTAGATTAAGATTAAGTAGGTTTTTTCACTTTAGTAGGTAGACTGTACATCACGTGACGGCGATTGACCAATGGCAATAAAAAGTAAGAAACGGTCAATCAATCTAAATAAACGCTGCCACGTGTTCAAAACGGCTTTGCAAATTCCCAACACCTATGTCACATTAAGTATAAACATAAAAATGTATCCTTATAGAAAGATCTTCATTCGGGGTTGAAAGCTGGAATAATTTCCAATTTCATGGTGTGTAAAATAGGGACTTCTTCGTCAGTTTTATGATGAATATTGAATAGGACTAATAGAGTTGTCACGTACATCTTGTAGCAAGTGAAACGCGAGATTACCGTAATATTTCAATCATTTTATCAATGATCATGTTCAGACTGAAGATTTATTAGTTAGAAGAGCAACAAACCTTTCCACTCCATACTTTGTCATACATATACAATACTATAAACATTCAATTATGAGCTGCTATATAATCTGTCTGGTGCCCGACGTCCTGCCCCAGAACATCGTGCCCCAGAGCACTTTAACTCAGAGATTTACCCCCAGTGACGCCCTGCTTCACAAAAGACAACTTCGTAAGGGTTAGGGTTAGGGTTAGGGTTAGGGTTAGGGTTAGGGTTAGGGTTTAGGTTAGGGTTTGGGTTACGGTCGCTGGGGCCAAATATGCGGGAAAAAATGTTGTGGGGCACGATGTTCTGGGGCAGGACGACGGGAACCCAAAATTGCAATCCTTCCCCAAAAATACTTTTCTCTATAACTATTGCTCCCTGTTTATTCTAGTTCTACTATTTCACATTTACAGATATGACGGAGGCTACATGATGAGTCTAACAGAAACATACTTCTAAGAGATGATTAAAAAGATGAAAGCAAAAGTTTTCTCGTTTGATTTGGAGTCTTCTTGCAAGGAGAACACGTGATTGCGTCAGGACTGCCTACTATCCAGGACGCTTATAATGATATTTATTGGAAGAAACACAGTTTAAAAGAGCGCCGATATTTTCACTTCTTGAATCTTGATTATGTCGTATCGCAACATGGAGAAATAAAATTTCATTAATTGAATTCAAAAGTGGCTGTGAAGAAACATATGTATCTACATATTATGCTTCTACAACTCATGTAATTGTCATGCATCTTAAAATTTGATGTTTTTATGAGGGTGACACTTTTTAAACCTAAAGGTTGTTAATTTATTCTATCCGTCTACATTTACCCGGGGGTTTTTGATGGAAGGGTCGTACGCACGTGACTTTTTTAAGTTAGAAAGTTTAAAGTTAATTATTATGTGTTAAATGTATTAGTTTTTCTTGCAATCTTCTATTTGTGTAATGTATATTTGTATTGACGAGATGATAACCATCCATCGTCATACCCTACAGATGTTAAGTTTATTTTACCTTGGTTACCATTCTTACCGTTACCACATTATATTTGCAATGTGTTCATTTTTAGCTACCTACTTAAAGTTTTTGCCACCAGTTTAAGATACAATTTTTTAATTATTTCGATACTTCTAACATAATCGTTCCCAGTAACAATACCATGACATGGCACATACACATAGGGCAAAATGCTAATGTAATCCTGAAAAAATTATTTTTTGTGGGCGAAAAAAAGTCTACCCACTCATAATTTGCACTACCGTGATCAGTGTGCATTGAATATGATATCATTCCTTTACCAGTAACTTTCCTAACTTAAAGCCAAGTCCCTCCCCCATGTTATTGTGAATTTCGTTTGTCTACTGGAATATATGATTTTATTTGATCATGATGTTCATTGTTCAAACTTGAGTTTTTATGACTGTACTAGTACTTATAGTTATACTATACTAACAGTAACACTAACTTAACTAGTATGTACTACTAAGTAAATCTTTGACATCAGAACATGAACAGGACAGACTCTGAATCTAAGTTCCTTACAAATACTTCCCGGGACCAACCAAGGTTGCGAGGTCCCCATAATGTCCACAACAAGAGCAAAGAGTGCTGCGGCCCGCCTTCTTGCCTTGTCGCGGTGATACTCGACTCTCGCAAAACGGTAGATGGATATAATCTCGTCAACTTCTGTCTTCTTGCCTAGCACTTGTTGACAAAGGCGAAGCCAAGTGCCAATAACAAGAGGTTAAGCATGCATACGGGAACAACTCTCCATTAAGTATTTAACCACTAGGAAGGGATCCTAGCTGGATGTAGAATCCGAAAATGGACACTGTGTTTGATGTACTACCGTAGTATTATACTCACCTTTCCCATCATCCGCCTCGTAACTTTAATTATAAAATTGCTTTATCGGCTCGAACATAATTTGTTTATTTACACCAACTTCTGTTGTCTGTACACTTCATGAAGTTATGGCAAAATAACTAAATTAGACGGTCTACAATTCTGATATTTTTACTGGGCTCTCTTCGGTTTCCCAATAACGATTTCTGTAAATGTCCGAAGTGGATTATATAGTTTATCATTGTTGTTGTTTGTTGTTGTTGTTGATGTTGTTTGTTGTTGTTGATGTTGTTTATGTTGTCTGACTTTGTCCGACCCTCATTCGAAGCGAATAGAATAAAATGACGAATAGAATAAAATGACGGGAGGGTGCGCGCTGCTGTACAATTGTTTATGCTCCTGGAGTCCTGGGAGCGAATGTTTCAATTTGTACCACTACAAATTTAATTCTTGTTCACTTTTGTCGCTCATTCTAGTTGAATTATCGTTTAAGCTAACATTTTGAGTTACTGTCGGATTGCTGATAGCTGAAATCGAAAATATGTGTTCACTGTTCTGATCCGATTCTATTAATTTTGACGCCTTAACTTTCATTGAAGCTTGACGCGACAATATCTTGACGAGATTATATTCGTTTACCGTTCTGGGATAGTTGGGTATCACCGCGACCAATAATATTCGTCTAACGTTTAAACAAAAAGTTTAGCTTTGACTTTGAGCTGCGAAAGTCAGGTGTAACCGCGACAAATCGAAGGAAACCGTTTAGCACAGTAGGTACAATATATTTTACTAAACTTTGGAAAAAAAAGCAAACACCTCCGGCTCCTGCATCGCCTAAGAACCGTTTATTTAAGAACCCCTAAAGTACCACAAATACAATTACAATTGGTAAGTGTAATGAATTTGTATTTCAATTGATGCTAAGAACCGCTTAAGAACCAATAAGAGCCAGCTGAGAACCGTCGATCGACTGCTTAAAACCGGCTAAGAACCACTAAAGAACCGTTTAAGAACCGTTTAAGAACTGCAAATACAATAACAATACTAATAGGTAAGTCGAATAAGTTTGTATCTCAATTCAATTGAGGCTTATGGACCACTAAAGGACCGATTAATAACCGTCAATAACCGCATAAGACGCTTGCTAGCCTACAGGACCATCACTAATACCAACCCTAATCCGCAGGCGGTTCTTAAACGGTTCTTAATCGGTTCTTAGATGGTTCTAAACCTTTGATATCGTTGTTGGCCAGCAAGCGGTTCTTGACCGTTCTTAAGTGCAAGTGGCCCTTTAAGTTAAGAAGCTCTTAGCATCGATTGAAATGCATACAAATTTATTTGACTTTCACTTACCAATTGTTTTTTTGCGGTTCTTGCCGGTTTTAAGCGGTTTTCTGACGGTCTTAATTCGACGGTCCTTAGTCAGTTCTAAGCGGTTCTTAAGCGGTTTTTGAACGGTTCTTCAGCGGTCCTTAAGCGGTTCTTAAACGGTTCTTAAGCAGTGGGAGGTGATTGCCCCGTGGGCCCTCAACTTTTACTAAATTTTTCACTAAATCAGTAAGCCGACAAGATGACACAGCGAACGTGTGTGACTCTGGTAATATTGGGGACACTACTCCTGAAGCCGATGTTTGGTCTGGAGTGCAGGAAGCTGAAACCAAACCGTCAGAACCCCTTCCCGGATACGGGTTCAACCCGGAGGGTAACATTCACGGTTAGAACGGCGGGAGTGAGAGTTGGACAACAGAAGATGGGGACCATCATCTTCATGACCGCTTCCGGGGAGCCTATGTACGGGGTAGATCTAACTGTGTCTCCGAATGGAGACTCTAGTGTGCTGGTTGTACGGTTCCTGAGTATCATCCGCCAGGCATCTACTCCTTGTAACAACTGGCCAGCAGGGCTACTCTGCAGTGCTGACAATAACAACAAAGAGACCCAGGAGGAATGTGTGTTAGTGTTTACACCGACAGCGATTTTCCAGGATTTCGAGTTTGCGGAGGACGAACAGACGGACTCGTTCTTGATGTCGATAAACGGAGCTCCAGTTGGGAAAGTGCTGCGTCCGGACCCCGACTGTTTGATGAGGGGCAGCAACACTGTTAATCAGATATCTTATCAGGGGTCCGGGGCTAGCCATGTCTTCAGCTGTTATTGAGGGACTTAGGATCATTATGTAGACACTTGAGGGACTGCTTGTGTTGTTCAAGTCTTGAACTTATGTTAATTGTCGAGGATTCAGAGCATTCAAGAGCAGGATACTTTTTAAGAAACCTATATATTTTCCTAAAACTTTCCTTGGAATTGCAAAACCAGAATTTTTCAATTTTTTTCGACAATGCCGCAATGCCTCTATTTTTGAAGATTCAAATATTAATTTAAAACAAATCTAATGCTAACACTGTTGATAAATGATAATATTTACTTTTTAAAGTATTCGATTCTCTAGTAGAAAGGAAGATGATAAACAAACGTAAGCAGCGATTAAATTCCAAAATTTAAAATATCGATAATTTCATCACAAAAGATAGAATTGAATCAAAGTCTCTGGTTTAACAATCCTTAGTAGCCGGACAATCGTAGAATTCAATAGCGTTTCCACCGTCACAGGCGTTAAAGTCCACGTCACCGTGACAGGAACAGATTCTGTATCGCTTAGTTTTTGTGACGAAGCAGCTTTCCGGACATCCTCTGGACTGCCACTCTCCCCAGTCATCTGATAAGTGCCGTTTAGACGTGACAAAAGCACGATTACAATTATAACATGGTTAAATTCAAAATTTCATATGTCACTTCAGTATTGTGACGGAATTTGGGAAAGAGCTTTTGGGACCTCGATGAACCGTGAAACACTGAGGCTGTGTTTGTAACCAAGTGAGATAAAATCACGTGATAATAATGAGATGAGCAAGATAAAGTTACTTGGTGATTATGAGATTAGCAAGATTTAATCACGTGATAAAGATGAGATAAGCTAGATAAAGTCACGTGATAATAATGAGATTAGCGAGATAAAATCAAGTGATGAGCTACTTACATGAGTCTCCCTCACAGTTGAACTCCTCACTGTAACCTTCCTCTCCTGAGTCACACTGTTCCAGATCTACTGCCTGTGTTCCGTCGCTGTCGTCACATACACACGTCCTGACGGGTGTGTTGCTAGGTAACTGTCTGTCTTGAGAACAAATGAAGAAACTAGAAAGTTTTTAACTAACTGTGTGTATTGAGAATAAATACAGATCATTTCTAACAAGCTGTGTATTTTGAAAATAAATAAAGGACATTTCTAACTAACTCTCTATCTTGATAATAAATGTAGAACATTTCTAACTAACCGTCGATATTGAAAATAAATGTAGGAGGTTTCCTGATAACTAACTGATATGAGTTAGTTAGTTATCAACATTATAACTATAATTAAGTTAACTACAAATAACAGAGGATGGACGAACCTGGTTTTGTTTTTCGAGTAAGGATGACAGATTTGTTCGTCACACTGATCGTTACTCCAATCTGAGAGGAAGAAGGGAGCGAACCCGCAGGAGAGGACCCCGGTCATGTCCTCTTCACAGCGGGAGTTGTCTTTGTTTCCCTCACACTCACATTCCCGTGTCCTGAATGATAGGACACTTACATTCTGTCATAAGTGATCAGTCGCACGTGTTTTGAAATCATGTAAAAATAACATTAACAGCAACATTCAACAATCATTAAAGTTGGTAATATCTTGTCGGCTGTGTGGCGTAGTGGTTTCATTCGCGCCTCCCAAGCAGCAGACCGGGGTTCGATCCCCGGCTGTAGCAAATCGGCCAGTCTCAAGAATGAGTCTGGTACATCTTCGGAAATACAAACTTCCCGGCTCGTTGGATTAAGCCCCCTACAGATAGTTAAGTGGCCCGATACGGGGTCAAAGAAAACCTAAATTTGCTTTTGGAATATGGCTTTGCATTGCAATATATCGCAGAGAAAGCCTCCCTTCATCTAGTCCTAAGTACCTGGTGGTGAAGGTCTCCTCTCTACACGAAAGGTCCCCACAAGGGATATCGGTCCAATCAGTGGGTAGCCAGACTCTGTTTCTCGGAGCGGGACACTCCTCTGAAGCCTCCTCTGGGCCGGAACATCTGAAAAACGTTCGATCTGTCGATGTGATTGTGTAGTTGTTTATGTTTTATATCCTTCATTCATCCCCAGTAAATTAACATACATTTTTCTCGAAACTTTGACCTCAGTTTCAAACAAAATTTCAAAAGACGGACCTGGTAGCATCCTCCTTGTCACCACAGGTGCAAGTTCTGCTCATCCGCTGATCCAGTTCGGGGTAACAAACACTACACTCAGACTCGGCAACCCAGTCCGACCACTCGTCTGAAATCAAACTGGGTGAACTTTTCTGACTGAATTACATTATAATTCCTTATTTTTAATGAAAACGCTGTACTTAGGCCACTCATTTCTTCTTAAAGAGGGTTACTTACAAGGCTTGTTGGCAGCACAAAGTACCGGTGTTGGTTCAGCATCGCACTTCGCCGGATCGTCATCCACCTCCATGATATCACCATGTTCACACACGCATCTGGAATTCATTGTGAGAATGACTCGTTATTTAAAAGTGCAGAGTTAAGTTAAGTATTACAGCGCCGGCCAGCGAGACCGGGGAAAAACTCCCACCCCCTTGCCAGGGTCCAACAAAGCCCCTATGCCAAGGAGGGGCTGAAGCCATAAAAACTCAAAAGCAAGGGACCGAGAGAAAGTTGACAGAGGAAAGGTTTATTTTTGCAACCCCAGGCTAAATCGGAATATTATTTTATCTTAATATGGATCGAGTGCCAAGAGGCTTACCCCGTTCAGAGGGAGCAACCCTTTCTTTGGTTTTTGATAAAGTATGAATTATAATAAGAGTGAAAATTCACAAGATATTCATTGGAATGATGACATAAAATATAAACTTTGTCATCTGTAGCAACAGTCAGGCACAAACCTGTAATTTTGAAGAGCAGTGAATGAATCGCAAGATTCAGTATCAGACTCCTCGCAGGGGTCGCCTCTGGCTTCAGGATGCCCTGAAGATAGTATGAAGTGACTGTGATATAGTCTACAGCAAGGGACGGGTTAAACAAGGAAAAATACTACCATAGCTATACAAAGCAAATAAGCACACACAGTTTAAAGGGCATATGGCCATGGGGCAAACACTAACCCTTTTAGGAACCTTCTAAGTACCGTTTAAGGACCGTTTAAGAACCGCTGCTTAAGAACCTCTTAAAAACCGTTTGAGAAACGCTTAAGAACCGCTTAGAGCCGGCTAAGAACCGTTGAGCGACTGCTTGAAACCGGCTAAGTACCGTTCAAGAACCGTTCAAGAACCGCTTAAAACCGTTTAGAACCGCTTAAGACCCGTTCAAGAACCGCTTAAGGGGCTTGCCCTTATTTCCGTTAAAAGTTTGACTGAAACTCATCATCGATGTACAGTTATGAATTTTAGGTAAGGAACACAGCTTGATTACACTTAAGTACTTACATTCAAGATTAGGATCACATGTGTAATTTCACCTAAGTACTTACATTCAAGATTAGGATTACATGTGTAATTACACTTCAGTACTTACATTCAAGATAAGGATCACACGTGTAGTTACACTTAAGTACTTACATTCGAGATTAGGATCACAAGTGTAAACAGTGTCTCTATCTCCCTCACACACCGAGTTGTCAGTAACAAGTTGCCCGTAGTACTCACAGGTGCAGCTCCTAATTAGTTATAAAATAATTATGTCATATAAGAAGTTGTAGAATATCTACCTCGTCAACTGAAACTAACAATTATTCAAACATCTTTACAAGTAACTTACCCAGCAGAAGTAACAAGTAACTTACCCAGCAGAAGTAACAAGTAACTTACCCAGCAGAAGTAACAAGTAACTTACCCAGCAGAAGTAACAAGTAACTTACCCAGCAGAAGTAACAAGTAACTTACCCAGCAGAAGTAACAAGTAACTTACCCAGCAGAAGTAACAAAACAACAAGGTAACTACATGTAACTTATTATATATACC
>JH153078.1:16799-30012 GCA_000226015.1 Mnemiopsis leidyi
TCTCTCTCTCTCTCTCTCTCTCTCTCTCTCTCTCTCTCTCTCTCTCTCTCTCTCTCTCTCTCTCTCTCTCTCTCTCTCTCTCTCTCTCTCTCTCTCTCTCTCTCTCTCTCTCTCTCTCTCTCTCTCTCTCTCTCTCGCCCTCTCTCTCGCCATTAACTCACTACTTTATTCTCTGATAAGCCTCGAGATTTTTCTCAACGACTCGTTTTTTAATGTTTCTTCAATGCTAGCTGAGTTCTTCGTCTTGCAGCTGTTTTACAATGATATTCTGAATAGAAGTTGCAACCAAACCAACCAGGCCAAAAAGTGGGTTGTGTGTCTATTTCCGCGCTAAAAAAGCTTAAAAAAGCTAAAATCTCTTAAACGTTTACAAGGCTGATTCTTTACACATTGCTTTATAGGGGTTCAGTCTAGCTAGATTCAAACTTCGAAGTAAACGGCAGCTAAATCGTAACTTAATCGCATAATTTTAAATTGCATCTAAGTGGCTTCTATATCCGTTAAAAATGTATTATTGATGATGATCCGTATAGCTATTTTGAAAATAAAAATGCGATATCATTATGATTATCTTTTCGTCAGCGTATCCCAAACTCGTGGTATCATGATGGCCAGCAAAACAATGATGTAATGCCATGATGTAATAGCCATTGCTTCCCTTATTACAAACTTAAGACACTGGACATCTTCTCGCTTCCTAGCAAACTGTCTGATCGTCCTGAAAATGCTGGATCCTTTTAACTTCAATCGGTATATTATTGTTTCTAGATGCGCACTCCTAGCGGTAATCGAGATTGATCTTTATAATTATAAATTTTCGTCTGCTTTTAAATTGAATCCATTTTTACCATACCAATCGTTTCAGGGAAGAATTGAGCGGATCGTTCAACCAATCACCAAAACGGGACGCCTACGCTGTCAAAGACTCCGACCAGTCTGACTGTCAGTATATTGACAACGAACACAAGCCCAAGGAAACTTTTCTATGATTAATATTATGAATATTTGGGAATTGTTCATACAAAGTGAATGTTGGGAATGTCGAATTTTAAATTTATTTCGTAAGGGTGTTCGGAATGGAATGGAAACCGTGAACTTTACAATTAAATCGATACTACTCATGATATAGACATGGTGAGGGTAGTATTTACTTAGAATTGATAGATAAAATTTATGATAAATGTTCAAGTTTTTGTAAATTAGTCATTAGTAATGGACGGACAAGTTGTAATCGTCTACATCATTAGTTTTAACGTTATAACATTTTTAATTGACATTGATGATTTTCAAAGACATGGTTTGGTTCGATTTAACTTGAACTTAAGAATTGACGTCAGACTCAGAGTTCTTGAGCATGATTTAGTAATTTTACTAGAATTTTTGTGGAGTTCTTCAGGTTCATATGTTACTCAAAGTAGTTTTACAGCGGTGGTCAATGTTGAACTTGATCGAAATCAGCTGGATTGATTCACTGAATCTGATTAAATTTTAGATTGAGCTATTTATTACTATTAGCATTAAAGGTTAGACAAAATTAAAATGATTAAATTGATTTATCGAATTCTTTTACTAGTATTAGTAGAACATCTTTAAAAGTACGAAATATCTCTTTACAACTACATGTAGTTGTAAAGAGGTATTTCGTAAGTACTTTAAGTTTATAGATATCAGAACACGAACAAAAGATACGAAAGGGCTCTCTATCCATCTTCTAACTTATTACATTCGATTCTATCTAAGGCTAAATATCTAAGGTCTTCAAAGTCAGTAATATTCCTAAGTGGTATGCCAAAATCTCTACGTCACAAATCTAATTTTTTACTAAAACATTTTACTAAAACATTTTACTAAAACATTTTAATTGTAAATGTTAGAGACAGTTTTGCGTTTTTGTTAATATTAATATTATTGTTTTTTTGTTTTTTATTGAAGTTGAATCCCGGGCTAAAATTGGACGAAAAATCGATTGAGAATAGTCTCGAGGTTCTTAACGGGCGATGCGCGTCCACGATTCATTACGCTTCGCTCGAGGAGCAGGTGTGACGCGCGCGAAGCGATGACGGTAGGTTGTAAGCCTACAACGAGGTTCGAAATCTGAGGTTAACTTTAAGTGTCTTTTCTGGAGTGGTTGCCACCACCCTAATATTGTACTGATTGTAGTGATGTAAAAAGGTGTCGTTCTATCACCCTCACAAGCTGTCAATTAAAATTGTAGAAGTAGAACCGTACCTACTACATATTTTTGGGTAAATTACCGATAACATTACACACGTGCGAGGCATGGAGCGAAGCGCCGCCGAGGGATCATTGAGGGCAAATTTCAGATGAAAAGTGCCACCCCCCCCTGCCTTTCATTCGCTAGCATCCTTTTATAACCCAGTAAAGAAATGTAAAGAACTTCTTATCTAGACACGGGTGGATGTAGATGCAAATAGCTTCATTTGTTTTCTCCAGCACTCGGTCTCGAGTCAAATTTGAAAAGGACATCGATTTGCCTGGCTAATAGTAATTGTGCCACAGAGATCATCTAAATCATGACATTGACTTTGAGTTTGACAATAAACTTTTTAAACTTCTCAAAGCTGAAATAGAAGTTAAGTAGAAATTCAGTAGCTAGAACGGTTGACGGATATTATTTGATCGTCAAGTCAAGTTCAACAATTATTAATATTAAGTTATTACCTGAAGTTTATAAGCATTAGCAATAATTGTTGAACTTGACTTGACGATCAATTGAAGGCCCTTCTTGACGAGATGATATCCGTTTAACTTTCTAACGAGAGCAGCAAGCTGCGAGCCGCGCGCGAGTCAGGTAACACCTTGTCAGTGTCTCACGTTGTGACCCTTTTCAAATTCAAAAAACTTTTTTCGCGCGCGCCGGAGGCTGCCGCTTCGCGGCAGCAGGGCTATGCAACGTGTAGCAAGTAACACCTCGACAAGAAAAGGGTCACAACGAGAGACAAGTAAAAACCTCCTAAGGCCTAAGAGTAAGACACTTAATGATAAAGAGTAAAAACCCCATGTTTGACTTTGTCCGACCTTCATTCGAAGGGAATAGAGGAGAATAAAATGACGGGAGGGTGCGCGCTGCTGTACAAAAGAACCCCTTGAAGTTGACGGGCGAATTAATGTGCGTCTTTTTTACAAATACAAGTAGTAGTACAAGTTCAAGTTCCTAGCTAGGTCTGAAATGCGTGAGACTGAAATTGCAAGTGAGAGCGCATGATTTAGATTGGTGATGGCCACGACAGTTAACTTATACTTGTTAAGTTTAAAGGTTACCGTTATCAACCTAAAATAAAAGAACCTCCTAAGATGTATAAATACTATTAGTTCAGCGGCCGCTTTAAGTTTCTAAGCCGGTTCTTATTCATAAGTCCAGTTCTAAAGCCAAAGGGGCAGGACGCCTAGCCTAAGCGATACTTTGGGTTCCACGGTATCTTGACTTTATATTACGAACACTATAAGAGCGGAGACTCTTTGGCGGTTCTGCAGTGTACGGTAATACTATAATATACAGCTGAAGCTCTTCGTCGGTTGTCTGACAATGTCAGACCCTTATTTGATTTTAACCCTCATTCTTTGAGAATATAATGTCGGTAGGGTGCATGTGTGAGGACAATCCGGCGGTAAAAGATGTTTGACCAATTCACCAATTGGCGGTTGGCCCAAATTCTAAACTTAGCAATAGCGTTGAATCTTGGAAAAATTGAAACTCTGTGATTTTTAAAGTGGTTGGTAAATAAAAGATGTGATCAATTTTAATTAATGTATGAATAATAGAATGCGTCAAAACTTAGCTGAATTGACTCAAAATGAAAAAACAACACTCAATAGCACATATCAATATAATCAACTATCGTCAAACAATCGCAACTAAAATTCTTAACAAAATAAATAATACAAAATCATATAAATCGTACCAGATTTATCTACAAAATGCTGAAATTAAAAATAATATACATAGACTCGGGAATATGGAATAGGCTTATTAATATTAGGAAGTGCAGTGTTGTTAATCAGCGTAGACAGCCCAAAATCAAATAACAGCAAACGTGCATCTTTTTATCAATTCAAATAAAACAAATAACTCAAATATCTTTAAGTTAAGCAACAACGACACTCCTGCACACGAATCTCCAGTTCCATGCACTACTCCAGCAACAATTCATCAAAAAATTCCAAGGTTCAGCGTAACATTTCTGAACACGACACATCACATTTTACAATTACACCTCAGCGGTGTTTAAGCACTCTCAGTCTAACATTTGGCAACAGGTTCAGAATTTGTGATTGTCTATCAATATTAAGAATTTAAATTTCGTGGGACAGCAATCTCTACAGGAAGGATCGCTGACCACAAATCCACAATGTCAGAGATCGCAGTATCCGGATAATATCGAGAATTAAGACAAAGGGAAATATAGTCGTAGCCCCATTGACTACATTCAAACCTTAATACAAGGGCAATAGAGGGTTATACTGGAACTGCTGAACCGTACTGAAAGTGAAAACAAATTATCCGGATCATCACTAGATTCAGCTCATTACTTAACTTCATTTCAAGTAAACCTTAAGTTTACTTCATGATGATTACTTAAAGTTCTCGTAGTTATCGAAACTGTCCACATATTGAACCAGGGCTCGGTAAATGTAGGCGTATTGGTCCACGCTCTGGACCATGAAGGGTCTAGCTCTCCGTAGTTGCAGAACAGTCTGGAATATGTCAACAGTTCCCTCCAACTTCAGCTGTGGAGAAAAGACTGCTTTTAGTTATGTTCTGGAATTTTGATAATGAGGTGGGTTTAGTTGTGTTCTGGAATTTTAATAAAAAAGATAATAAAGCTTTTTAGGGATGAACAATGTCAATATGGGCTGCTAAAGTGAAGTCCATTTAAGCATGTACGATAAGCTGCACTACTTAAAGCAACATTTCTCCTACCTGTTCGAGACAGTTAGCGATGGCGATGTAAGCGGCAGCTCGGCCCACTCCCCCGCCACAATGAACCACGGTGGGACTGTTTCCTTGCTGTTTCTGCCACCTCGCCATGTTCTCTATAGCTCCTATCATAGCCAGACCTCCCAGCTTCATACTCTTCTCTGTTAGTGTTGTAAAGTGCCACATTCTGGGGAAAATTGGCGGTTCGATTGGTGGTCAAAAGTGTGGTTAGAGTGATGGCACAATCTTTTACATCCAGTTTTTAAACGATAAAGAGCGGTTATTTCTACCTGATGAGTTTGAGAGTATTGTGTCCGTCAGAGGCGTGAGTGAGACACAGTTCCCTCCTCGTGAAATCAGGACCCTCGTCCACAGCCAACAGTTTGATCTTGCAGGAACCATGCTCCACAGTTTCCTGTTCCTGCATCGGCCAGTACTGCGCGCACTTTATCTTTCCTTCCTCTGAGGGAGGCGAGGGCTTGTGTGAACTTTTGGTCGGAGTTTGTATCAAAATCAAAAGTAAATCAAAGAAAGTTTAAAGAACGGTTTTTCTAGAGGTGTCTCAAATTTCAAACCCCATTTCTCTTACTGTAATACCCCTGCCTTTGTTTTTTTGGAGTCAATCTGTGTCAACTGGACAATGTGAGAGTAATACAATTAAACAAACCGATAACTAAAGCAGGGCCAATGTATTCTAAGGATTTTGAGCCACCTCTGACCTCACTCACCAGATATACCGTCCTCTATAGCATTGGCCATTGGCATTCTAAAGGATTAATTATCCATAATCATATTTCCAAGTGATGAAGATGACGAGACTCACCGACGATATTAGTCATACAGACGATAGCACACGCTCCAGTCTCGTAGATCATCTTCCAGAAGTCCACCACGGTTCCGTCTTTAGGTGCCTGGGTGGAGATGTAGACATTCTTCTCGTGGTAGGAGGAGATGAAGCTAGCGTTTATGTAGTCGCTTCCTGCTACCCCCGTCTGGGAAAGGGAGGTTTACATATTGAAAGTTAGCGGGGACACTCTTAGTTTAGCTGGTTAGTTGTTGGAAATGGAAACCGAGGAGAAATAGGAGCATATCAGTGTTTCTATATTCAGAACTCAACATTGATCAATTCGTGGTATTTCTTGAAGGCATGATGCGTTGTGTGCATCACGATTATCACTCCCTAACCCATCCTCTTATTTCGATGTACATCTAACAAGAACCGATGTTCGACAAACACATAAGATGAAGTACCTATTGCACGTGCAAAAAGACAAACTACTGCACGTGCAAAAAGTCCTACCTGGTGAGTTAGTTTAACTCTGTTTTTCTCGTAGGGGAGGATGTTGTGATATCTGTTCTTGCTATGATTGTACTCCTTGGTGGCCTCCACAAACTTGCCACTCACATCCTCCTTCGCCACGTATACGAGTCTCTGATATTCTGCTTGTAATCCAGTTTTCTCTGTCCCCGGAATGTGCTTCTTCAAATCTCTGAGAAGTGACAACCGTGAAAAATGTTTACAATTGGAGAAGTGAGTTTAAGTCTTAAAGAGTTTACGAACGAAACCACAATTAAGTTTATTCATTTAAAATTGCGCTAATTTTGACGCCAATTTTCTTCTTAAAAGGTCATCATTTAATTAAAGCTGTAAAGAACATTCTTTTTTCTTGAGCTTTAAAACATGTCACTGAGAGGATTCAGATCCGCACAAAGTACAAACATTTTGACTTTTTAGTCATCCCAGTAATTTGAATAGGTCTGTAAAGAACCTCAACACCTTAAAGGATAAAGGACTTTACCGGTATGCATGCGATAACATCTGAGCGTATATCTCAGTATCTCCACACCTCAGCAGTTCATTAACAGCCTGGAATATGAACACGTACCTGGAATTCAAATAGTTAGATAGCTAGTCATAATGTAATATAGGTGGTTAACCGTGATAAAGGTTATCCTATTATGTTGGTAACGCAGTGAATTGCTGGTCAGACAAAAAACAGGATGGTTTAATAATGGTATCAAACTTTTGGGTGGTACAGCTTCAAATATTTAAGTAAGGCAACTATAGAAGTAAAGACGTAACCTTAATTTTGAGCTTTGTAAGATTTTTACCTCCACTTCTAGTATTAGAAACTCAAATTTAAAAGCTAGCTATTAAAAAATTCACTTACTCTATATATAGAAAAATGTAAATATGTTGCTTGTTACGGAAGTACTTACTGAGATTCTGTCTGGACCATGATTTTTCTGCACTTTCTCAGCTGAACCACGGTGTCGTAAATGTTAATCTTGTTGTTTTTTCTGACGTTCTCCATTTGAAGATGGAGCGATATGATTGTTCCCGTCCTACCTACCCCTGCACTACAGTGTACGCAGATAGGACCTGCAGAATTGTTTTTATGTGATAAGTTGTGACGTCATGTTCACGTGAAAACAACTCGTGGCATTGCCTGAGCTTCGTTTGTATTATTATCAATAATCCAAAATGTAAAATTGATTAATATATCATTAAGAAAACATATCGATATAAGAATTAATATTTGATCATTCTACCACCAAAAGAAAATATCAACATAAAACTGAACGCTTTCTCCTCACCTTGACCCTGGATGTTATCTGAGAAAGCACGTTTGGCGAATGATATCATGCTTGTAGGGGTATCAGGGACACCGTGGTCGGGCCACCCCTCGTAGTGGTAGTGGGTTATTATCCGTGACTTGGCTGAACCCTGCGTGAAAATCTTGAGAAAAAATTTCTATCACAATGTCCAGACAAAAATATTGACGCAAGTTTTAGCTTGCTAGCTCGTTATCATGCTTTAGCTGATTATCATGCTAGTTTAGCTTCCTAGCTTGCTAAGTTTTCACCTGAGTAACGGAGAACTTCCTGACTTTATAGTCCGGGAAAGAGACAATACCGAGACACTCAACAGTGGTGTTCCCGTAACTCTGGGGTTTAGTGTCGCTCCAATACTCCTCACACTTCCTCCTCCCCTTCTCTACAAAGTTGGTCACCTGGAAAGTAAGTAATGTTTAGGTGTAACTGTACAGTAAGTGAGTAATGTTTAGGTGTAGCTGTAAGTATAAAGCCTATGTAACTCTCAGCGATAAGTCAGACTTTTATGTGAGAAGTTTGAACAGTTCGTGGGAATTTTTCATTCATGTATGGCCAGGAGAAGTGATGTAATGGTTAAGCCAGCATATTCAATCAAGAATGTTGAACTGAGATTAGTTTCATGCAAATGAGTAAATGAACTGACGGGCTCAGTGGATATTGTGACATGATTTAACATCATGATCATTGATCATTCAATTTTAAACGATTCGCTTAATCACAATTCAAATCACAAAGTGTCAAAAACTGAATTAGGGCTTGGCAGATTTGAAAATTACTGACAAAGGTGATTTTATTGAAGATTATCACGCCTTAGCTTCAGTAATTCTGAGCGGTCGAAGTTTCGGCAAAATTATTCACTTATTTCAATAGGCATTCTGATTTGTCATTTAAAAGACGATAAATCTCTAAAAATATTCGAATAAAATATATTTGAAAAAAAGTTACCATAACGATAACGTGAGTGTTTTGTTCCCAAATCATTCTCCAGAAATCGGACAAAGTCTCGGGCTTTGGTCCTTGAGCAGCGATAAACTTACGGGGTTCGTCCAACGTCTGAAACAAAACTCGCATAAAAATACACGAAATTTATGCGATGAACAAGTATGGGATAACAGGTTTATTGATTTTATAGCTGAATTGAATAGCATTCTGAAAATATGGAAATGGAAGTTCTAGATAAACACTGGATGACTCACATCAATGTAACTAGCGTTAATGTAGTGAGACGTTGGGTCTTCTCCAATCTGCTGTAACGTAACTCTGGTACCGTCATACGGCAATATGTCGATAAATCTAGAGGGGTAAGTATGGTACGGCAATATGTCGATAAATCTAGAGGGAGTAAGTATGGTACGGCAATATGTCGATAAATCTAGAGGGGTAAGTATGGTAAAATCTTAGGACTTTTGGATAGAACTAATTGATTGAAATTCTCCATCAATAGAATTTTAAGTCTACGCCTTTTCTAGATTTCAGAGTCTTTAATTTGTGACGAGTCTGTTATTGAAATCTAAAATTCATATTGGAAAGAAAATTTTCAAAAATCTGCAGTCTCACCTGTTTTTGGCTTTGTACATTGGTTGCTTGGCAACAGTAATGGGGAACATGGAAACAGGAACATCCTTAGCAACTTTGGCATACTCTAGAGACAGAGCGTAACAGTCGTCAACCATTAGTTGTTTGTATCTGAAAAGGGGAGGGGTCAAATATGGGGTACAATTTTCCTAAATATTTAACCTAACGTGTACGAATCTGGGAAGCTTGATGCAAAAACAGCTCTCAAGCACTGAAACTGACTTTACAAATAAACTCGATCTGATCACTAACTTGGCGTGATACTGGGAGATATCAATAGGTTTACAAAGTTCCACCATCTCCATATCACCCCCCTCTGATTCCTTAGCAGCGGGGTTGCTATAGATACCATCCCCCCCGTTGAGCAGCTTGATCTTCCGTTTTTGTCGTCTGATAAGGGCAGCCTTTAACAACACATCAACACAAAGACAATAGTTTCCCATATTTCTGGTAGGTAAACACTGGCCGGGAAAAAAGCGCGGCAACTAGAACTAAACCCCCAAATAATTAGGGTGAAAAGAAAAGTAACGCTGTGCGTATAAAGAGACAACTATAAGGATGTTGCGAAGTGTACTAGGCAGAATGTGTATACCTGGATTGAACTGGCATGGTACGTGGTACAATGTCAATGTACTCCACAAGCTACTGTAATCACCTTAACTAACGCCCCCAAGGGCCACACTAAAGGGGTCGAGGTGGAAATTTTCACACGGTGCACCAGGAAAAGGAAACACGATTGGACGAGACTGTGTAGAAAATGTAGCGGCGGCGGAATGTTGCCAATGATTGATTTTGAATGGGATGACAAATTAGGTAATTTGAAAGGTACAGTTGTAATCAGAGTTAATTAGAGTCGGGACGAGCCGGTGATTTAGTGTTAATTGGAGATATTGTGATGTCATCGTATGACAGTTGTTACTTGTTAGTGAAGATATTGTGGAACCACTGCTAACATTTAATGATATGTCTCAGTATAGTGGAGATCGGAAAGGTAGAAGTGAGACAGGAATTCTGCTAAGATTGTCAGTTCAAACTCGTATAGTTGTAGGTTTAAAATTAAATACACGTTTTGTAATTGTAATTTGTACGTCATGTATGTCAGTCAATACCTAAGGAAAGTTCCGTCTTCAGTGTGGTAAATCTGACGTTTTCGTCGTCGTCGTCGTCTGTCAGTAAACGAACGGTAAGTCAAAACAGAATCTTAATGTGTCCACATGCAATACTTGATTTAACATTACAAAATGATCACTAGGTTCTAGTATTGTCATTGTTCATGAATAGTCATTGACCATTGTAGTTACCACGAAATCTTAAGAAACAACCAGATGCTAATTGCTAACAAAGTTAGTTACTGATTACTCAGAAAGTTACTTACTTCATGTACAGATATAGTCCAAACACCATCATCACCAGAGCTAGAACCAGCAGAAACACAGCAATTCCAATGATTATAGCGTCCCAGGGAACCGGAACTGCGAGGAAAGGGGAATGTCAGATTTAAGGAGTTGACGGGAAAAGGAATGGTAGATATTGGGAGTTGACGGGAATTGAGACAAGGAATGGTAGATTTGGGAGCAGACGCGAAAACCGAATAGAAGATAGCCGTTGAAAATTACAAAAATGTAGATATCAACTTAAATTGATTAAGATGGATCAAAACTTGTAACCAACACACATGATAATGTCGTAGAAGCAAATTCGAGATATAAAAAAACTTGTTCCAAGCTTATTCGTACTTACACTATCTACGATGTTATGGAATTAGAGACTTCCGACTACATTTAAGTATTCTACAAGAGAAACAGAAAATCAGAAAAGCTTTAAGTACACACCTACAACGGTTTGAAATAGTCTCACGACAGCTTGGCAGAGATTAATGTCGTAGGAAGCGATTACACCCAGTTTTATCTTACATTAATAGCACACATTAGGACATAATATTCTAGACAAATTAGAGCACATATAACATGCCGCACGGTCGACCTTCACGTACGGACTTTATTTGAATTTATGACGTTGGATGTTACACTATGACGGATAATGATTTGTAAATGACGCCATGCTTATTGGTAAGTTGACCCCTCAGAAGCGATGCTGATTGCAACTTGATGGCCCACAGAAAATTGAGATCACTGTCGGTACCAATACGTCCTCTTGATCCAACAATACAATGAGTATCTCTACAAAACCGACTTAAACAAACTGAAGCCGAGAGCTGAAGCTAAGCTGAGCGTCAACTTTCGAGCGGCAATCTAAAATCTGAGAGGGACCATCTACATTCGTGACACGATTATATCTCCAATTTATAAAATCAAGCTGTCAGCTACGAAAGACAATTTTAGAAAGTTATTCGCGGATAATGGCGATTTTAAGGTGACACTGGTTGTCTGGAGTCTGAACGTTAGATATGAGCGATTTCTTTGAGCTGTGAATGAGAAATGTGGCTCGATAGATCGGCCAAGGAGGTAAAATATCAGTTTCTCACGGCTGAAAATTGTTAATCATCATTACGCCGAACAAAGAAAAACTAAAATTCTGGGAAGAACGATCAGTTCGAAATCAAGACATCAAAAAACGAGTAGAGTTAGACTCTCACGTGTGTCAAAGAAGGAGGAAGTAGGGCTGAACTGGCCGGCAGTTTGAGCGCTAATCTACCGAGATCCTTGTTGGAGTTTGAAATTCAAACCTACGTAGGAGAGCCGTGAAGAGTAAGCTTGGAACAACAAAGCGGTGTTGTGTTTCACGTTTTAAGGGTAACTTAATTTGAGTAGGTCTTAATTGACAGTCTGTCGTGTGAACTACACTCAAAATATTGACAGAGGAAACTAACACAGGCAACTCTCGCACCAGGCACCAAATTCTAAAGTTGGAGTAGAACTAGAAATACTGAAAAACTGATGAGGATTAGACGAGGAGTAGAACACTGACGGGTTGAAAGCGAGGAGGGCTAGACTTGACAAAGAGATAGATAATGGCTGCTCTCTCCCCCCGTCCTTAATCATTTACAACCAGACCGCTAAAACATCATTAACTAGAAGATGGCTGTCATTTGAGCGATAAGATGACCTAATTGTATCTCATTAAGGCAACACTGCGTATCGAACGATTAGTTGCGGTCGTGCTACTGTCATACTATTACCAGATACCCCCGGAGGGGGACAATAGACGAGTTTGAACAGATTGGGATAAAAAGATTCAAGATAGTAGGGCATGGGACCATGTTCGATGTAGAAGTATAGTTATGGATTGTCTTACGAAATCTAGGCCCAGGGCTTGGAAACGTGGTTTTAATATTGATTAGTTAATAACAGAATGAGGAACTTGGGGGCCGGGGTTTCGGGAAATTACAACTTACTCACGTAGGTGATAACAACTAATGCTAAGTCGTTGCATCCTCACTCATTTTACTACAATTTGAGTGGATCTGTATCGGCGAGATGGATTAACTGTGTAAAATGTGCACACTGTGCTATAATGTGCTAATATGTGATGAAAATATCAAGTGACAAACCTGAACAGATCTGGAGGTTGATAGTTTTCTTGTTGACGATATCAGAAGTACAGGTGTAGGACTGGTCAGAGTTGTAGACGTTGTCCTTTCCTTCCAAACATTCGTATGTCAACTTGAAGAGAGAGAAAGTTTGTTTTACGACCTCGCTTATTTAGGCGATGTATTTTAACAATGGTTTTAAAAGTTCGATTTTTGATTTCTTGAATGTGTCACCGGATAGCCACACTTCGAAATTAAGTTTGAAATTCAGAACTAGTTTTATTTTACCTACCTTTTCTCCGAGTGGAAGGAGCTTCTCATCGTACATTTTCTCGGGGAACTTGACGTCTATTTTGTTGTCTTTAACGTAAGTACAGCCATCTGTACAGAGAGTGTAGGACAGAACTCCTCCTCCAGATCTGTAGTTAGATATTTTCAGACAGACAGACAGACAGGCAGACAGACAGACAGACAGACAGACAGACAGACAGACAAACAGACAGACAGACAGACAGACAGACAGACAGACAGACAGACAGACAGACAGCCAGACAGACAGACAGACAGACAGACAGACAGACAGACAGACAGAC
>JH153078.1:40820-66218 GCA_000226015.1 Mnemiopsis leidyi
TTTGATACACGTTAAACTGAACTAAAAATTTTTATTTATTTATTTATTATTTTTTTGATTGACCCAATAAACAACAGGTCAAAGCTCCAAAATCTATAAATTCAAATAAGTAAATCTTAAATCGAAGCTTGGTATTTCATGAACTTTAGATATTATGGGTAATTTCATTAATTCTTTAAATTTAAATTTTGATTGCTATAAATGATATAAAATAAAATTTTGTTTTATTCTTGAAATTTTGTTTTATTCTTGATAGGAGATCCAATTCAAAAGATGCTGCATGCACATGCCTCAAATTGTGATGGCTGATTCGACATTTAACATCATTTAGATCAAGAATCTAAAGATTGAATGATATTTTGGGCCTCATGGAATTCCTTTCAAACAACAAAACTTATCGTTTCAGTGCCTTCTGGTGCGTTCTAGACCCCTGTAAATCACCAGGCGGTGCTTACAGTGCGGCCTCTGGCAGTCACCAGTACCCATCCATGCCAAGTCCAGTCACTGACAGCTTTAAAGTAATTTTCAGTAAAGGAAAGGAAGAATTGATAGAGAGTGTGTTCACCCACTGAATTTCTATCTTTGGAAGACCAAGAAGGTTTTTAAGTGACAATGGGGTGACAGTGGGCGTGAGTTCACCTAACCAGGTGCTTAAGCCCCCTACGCACGCCAAACGCTCAAAAGGGTTCTGGTTAGAGCAAGGGGTGAGTATAACAACTCTCATTTATTTGACATGTGTGACAAGCACCAGAAGGCACTAAAACATTGATTTTTTGTCAATTGAAGGGGATTCCACAATACTGAAAATATCGGTGTTTGCGGTGCCAATTACTGCAAAACAGTAAACTGTCATGTCAAATCAGCTTTTACAATTTGACTGAACAAAACATTGAAAGCACGTGCATGCAGCATCTTTCGATTTAGATCTCCCAACTAATTTGTGATTCTGGCAGGGTAACCTGAAAATTTCAAATAAAATGGGAATCTATAAGGAATCAGAGTTAAGAACAAGCATGATAAATTTTAGAATCTGCTGACCTAGGCACTTGAAACTGCATTACATTCAATTTCGTAGACATTATGGCGTCATCATAGGTACAATCATATGACCACATTGCCTGTAATTCCACATAAAACGTCAATTTCATTAGTCACCGAACCCCATTGCAATTTACGCGTAAAATTTGAGATCGCGGGTATTTTCCGTAGCCATGCAAGTAATGCTCAATCATAATACCATTTTGAAAAGTTCATTACTGCACATTCCCGCATTAACTAATTTTGGCCGATACTTTTAATCAATAAAAGTTAATGGTTACGGTTTCCAGATTGCGTGGGTGCATCTGAGTACCCACGTACCCACACCCAAATTATGTGGTGCAGAAAAAAATACAATTACACAAAATACAAAATGCTTCCAAAAAGAGACTTTCCAGATTATGAAAAGGGCTATGACTTCACCAAACCAGGTGCTTACGCACACTACGCAGGTGCAAAACGGCTCTGGTTAGAGCAAGGCTATGACCTTTGTTCATAGTACAAAGTATAAACTCCAAGTTAATCCCTTAAAAAAGACCACACGGTAAAGGCTACTTTTTTAATTTAAATGTTCATTGTTCATAGGTAATCACAGTCCAATCAATGAATAATGAAAATAAAATGGTATCAAAACTAGAACTCGTACTCGCAGCTTCATCACCTTAGCCGATCGAAATGAATTCAGATTAATTAAGAGCTTTTTAAATGTTAAAGTACTAAGCAGGTAGATCTGTAAAAGTGTTTTGACGAGATTATATCCGTATACCATTTTAACAAAATAATTTCGTAAAGCTTTGAGCTGTGAGAGTCGGGTATCACCTCAACGGGCGATGCGCGTCTAGAATTTTCAAATTTTTAAAAATTTTTTGAAAAGGGTCACAACGTGAGACAACAGATGCAGAGGTCTTGTACGGCAGCGCGCACCCTCCTGTCAGACGAAGTCAAACAACAAAGGTCGCGCACTCGTTTCATGACGCCAAGCTTTTTTACGAGATTATATCCGTCTAACGTTCTAACGAAACGTTCAGCTTTAGCTGCGTGAGTCGGGTATAGGTATCACCGCGACAACCAAGCTTAAGCTGGTTAAACCAGACGTAATGTGCCGTACCCTCCCGGAGAATAAAATGACGCGGACAGGAGGGTGCGCGCTGCTGTACAAAGCTGTGCGTGCTTATTAGAACAGCAGCGCGCACCCTCCCGTCATTTTATTCTCCGGGAGGATGAGGGTCGGACAAAGTCAAACAAGCGCAGCGCAGCTCTAAAATTTGGACAGATCGCCAGCTCGCTGCGCTCACTGTACTGACGTGTGAGCGAGCTAGCGATCTGGTTGCTTAGCAAACATAGCCAGGGATCGACCGGGATCCCGGCTAAATCCCGGTCCTGGCCGAAATCAGTATTTTTTTGAAATCCCGGTCCCGGTCAAAATCGTGAAATTTACCGGGATTTCGACCGGGATTTTGTACTGAATTTTTAAAATTTTATTTCGATTTTTTATTGAATTTTGAAATTTTTTTACTGAATTTCGGAATTTTCATCAAAGATTTTTTTGATGAGATACATCAATATTATGAAATTGAATTGAAGAAATAAAACGAGATGTAAATTACTTGATTCATAGAAATTCATAACAGACTGTGATTTGTCGCGGTGATACCCGACTCACGCAGCTCACGGATATCATCTCGTCAAACTGTGATTTAATATTGGTTCAATATCTAACTTCAATAGATTCAATTTTATTAAAATTCACTCGGGTACAAACAAAATTTAAAACACAACCATGGACCCAGTCAGTCATCCTCATCATCTGAACCCTCGCTGAATTCAATCTCACTGTCCTCATCTTCAGAATCACCTGTGAGAATACTCATGTCATCTCCCGATTCCTCGTCTGAGTCTCGAGGGTCTCTCTCCAGGCTATTGGGTGGCCGGAAATCCGCAGGTGGAGATTCCAGATTGTTAAGGTCGTAGTTAAGTGCCCTCAGATTATATTTTAAGAACAAATTCATTTCAAGATTGTCGGGCCTGAGCAGCACTCTGTTGTCCCCAACAACATTTTTGCCACCTTGAAGGCACGTTCACTGGCCACAGAGGATGGCGATGGGCAGAGGTAAACCCTCACAAGTTTACTCAAGTTAGGATACAGTTTATGGTTTCTCTGCCAAAACTCAAGAGGATCCACTCTCTGTGGTGAGAGCGTTTCCTTCATATACCTTGTTACCTCCTCTCTTATCACGTTATTGGGAGAACCGAAGTCATAAGCCACCGTCGTAATATATCTTAAAGTAAAGGCTATTATCTTATCGCACAACTGTATAGGACGAAGTTATTTCAATTGAAAAATCAAGTAAGTCCATGGTGCCATGATGATATCTCAATTTGAAGTTCCAGTATTGATATCATTCAATTACGGCTAATTGGTTTTCATATGTGTTTTAAAATGTTGAACACGAAGTTAATTTAAGTTTAAATGAAATTGAAAACTTAAAATTTAAATAAGAATTTACTTTCAGTCGACAAAATTTCAATCCCGGTCCCGGTTAAAATCCCGGTCCCGGTTACAGTCCCGGTCCCGGTTACAGTCCCGGTCCCGGCTACAGTCCCGGTCCCGGCAAAATCCCGGTCCCGGCCATTTTTACCAATCCCGGTCCCGGTCCCGGTCCCGGCTGAAAAAGCGATCCCGGTCGATCCTTGGGATTTAGAGTTCAGGAATTAGAGTTTAGGACTTAGAGTTCAGGATTTAGAGTTCAGGAGATTCACGGACTGTACCGCGACACGGACTGTACCGCGAGAGAGAATAATGTTCATGCTAGGATGTTTTGATCACCTACTGTTATCTAATAAGTGACGCGGTTAAAGGGTAGAAAGGGTAGAACTGTCGCGGTTCTGTCCCTGTCGCGGTAGTGTCTGTTGAGCGGACTGTTCCGCGACAATGTAAATTAGATTGTCGCGGTTTAGTCCGTGTCGCGGTAGTGTCTGTTGAGCGGACTGTTCCGCGACAAAGCTTCCTGACAACATCTGTCGCGGAAAATCAAGTGTCGCGGTACAGTCCGTGTCGCGGTACAGTCCGTTTACCGTTCAGGAATTAGAGTTCAGGACTTAGAGTTCAGGAATTAGAGTTCAAGACCCAGAGTTCAGGACTTAGAGTTCAGGACTCAGAGTTAAGGACTCAGAGTTTAGGACTTAGAGTTCAGGAATTAGAGTTCAGGATTCAGGGCTCAGGACTTAGAGTTCAGGACCTAGAGTTCAGGACTCAGAGTTCAGGACTTAGAGTTCAGGACTCAGAGTTCAGGACTTAAAGTTCAGCATGCCACATGATACGAATGATGTTTGTTACAATGTGAGAGAGTTGTCCTATCTCACGACAAATACGCATCTCGCTTTTCCGTTCAGCGAACAATAACGCTGTCTTAGCATGTCTTTCCATGAAAAGTATCTAAATAATACCTCACTATCTTTAATGTCCTTTGTTGTACACTTCCTTAAAAGTTACTTAGCTTTTAGATTTAAACAATATAAATCTTGAGTCTAGATATGTGCGTGTATGTACACATGTACTAAATGTAATGTCTACTCACTGTAGACATTAACAAGTGCCTAGAACATAGGCACTTGGGAAGAACACAAATCTCTGCAGCATGATGAAAGATATGGACTAATTTCATGTAGTCAGGAAGTCGACAGCGCTCGCGCTCCAAATTGACTGTTAGAGTTGCCGGTATGATTTGTTTATTTATAGACATTATAGCAGGTCAGCAGTTGTGTTAGCAATCAAGACCAGAAAACTTGTTAGCCTGGCTTTCGGAGAAGATACACAAGCAGAAACAAGATAAGCTGAGTGGTTCTATCTTTCCAGACCGCGATGAGAATCCTCAGATTCAGTTGCCAGGAGTGCCAGTAAGCAGGACCAGAAAACCGCGATAACAATAATCACGACACTTCATTAAAGTCTGAGATCAGAGCTTGACAGTTGAAATATGGGGGAGTTAGCAGGCTACAAGATCAGCTAACGCTAGAGATTTAGAATTCCGGTGTAGAGTCAGCTAATTGACCTGGGCTGGGCTGCGTGGTGAGATGTCCGTGTTCCGGTTGGCGGGTGATAATTTTTATTCAACAAGTCAGAGTGAGTTTCGTGTGACCTTGTGTCAGTGTGTCAGTGTGTTTGTGTGTCTGTACGTTACTAAAGAAACTATGAACAAAACTTGAGGAGTAGATGATATCCGAAGAAATACTCACTGCTAACAATGGCTGCTACGGTTTTCTTGAGAGTGACATCAGTTTTAGCCCAGCTGATTCTACATTCCACTACGGTTCCTGTAGATGTTATCGTCCACTCGTACGTACTACTCCCTACCACTCCGATCTGGGATGTTTTTAGGATATTAGGATAAGCTACTGTTTAATAGAACTAATGTTAACTAGAACTAAATTTAACTAAATGTCAACTAAAACAAACGTTAACTAAATTTGTTAACTGAAACAAACGTTAATTAAATGTCAACGAAAACAAACGTTTACTGAATATTAGCTAAAACAATCGTTAACTAAATGTTAACTAAGACTTAAAATGTTAGCTAAAACTAACTTGAATATCTTTGGTACTGAACCAGTTAACAGTTGGATCGCCAGCCTTGTCGTTACCACTCTCACCGCTACACGTGAAAGTGGCTACACTTCCCACATTACCGTACTGGGAGACCGGCTCAACAACGAACACTGGAATACAGAAGTTTGTAATTATAATATAGAACACTGGAATACAGAAGTTTGTAATTATAATATAGAAGTCGTCAGACTAATTATTGGGACTGTTAGAATTGGGGAGGTGTCGGAAAATGTTTCCATTCTGTTACAGTTACACGATATAAAAGATTTCCGACTTCTGAGAGCGGCTTTTCTAGACTAGTTAGAACTTAGCTGTCGAGTCTGGACTTCTTTAAGTTCTCTGTGAGTCGAACAAGACCGCTTCCCGAAAAGCCAAAATGACAAAAACGCATGATTGATTTTATCATGGTTACACAATGTACGAAATTCTACAATGATAATAGAGGTACAAGGTGTCAGATATTCTGACCTCATGTCAAACAATCTGGAAGTGTTCACCCAAACTATTTAAATCTAAATCACTATAATTACCTAGTATATCAGGAGTTACTGCATCAGAAGATATATTTTTTGCTTGGGGATCAGTAAACACGAAGACACAATTGTGAGGTACTTCGTTATCTTTATTCACGTTAGTAAGAGTTACTGTGCTCTTCACTTTCTTGTCCTCTTCAACCGTAGTGTTTAGCGGTTCTGAGAGATAAAAAGTTTAGGATAAATGTTAGTTTCATATTTGTATATAGTTGTAACCAGTGGTAACGCGTTGTAACCGGTGGTGACCAATAGTAACCAGTGGTACTAACCAGTGGTAACCAGTTTTAACCAGTGATTATCATATAGCGAGCTGACCTTTATGTCTTTATCAAGTTATGAACCTTCAACAGATGAACATTAAGGAGATGGCAACTCCAAAAAGGGCAAATTACCAAGTATGGCCTGATTAGGGGGTCGAGCCTCCCATAATAAATACCCTCCCTCTTCAAACACTTGAAATGATTTAAAGTTCGACGATTCACCAAGCTATTAGCCAGGTTCATTTACCGCGATATTTTAACAGTGAAAGATTTAAAAATAAAAATCTTGAACGAAGCTATTTAGGTAAACTAGTAAACTATCTAAATTTTCAAAATTTAGATTTGTAAACCAACAGCTTGGCGTGGGGCGATTTAAGAAACAAAATTTAAGCTACTGTCAATTAGCTACTGTCCCTACCCACCCTTTCTAGAAAGGAGTTAAATTTTTCGCGGATTAAGCTGAAGAAAAGTCAGATGGAAGCCACATACCTGTAATGGTTTTACCCCCGGCAATCCAGTAAGCTCTAGGTTGTGTCTGCATGTTGTGGACGGTCAAAGTGCAGGTCAGGGTCAGATCGGAACCTTGAGGGGTGAAGGGAGAGGCCGAGATCTCTGGAACTGAAATAATAGGTTACAATACAGCTATAATAGCTATAGTAGTAGTAGGAGTTGGTTCTTTGGTTATGGTAGGTTATAGTAGTTATGTGTTGGACTAGTTTATTTTTTGCAAATCACAGAGGGGAACATTAAAGAAAAAAGGAATGTAATAGAATCAATTTAAAGGAAATTGAAGGAAAAAGTTAAAGAAAGGAAACAAATTACAAGAGGAAATTTAAGGTAAAAAGGAAACAAGAATAAATTTAGGGAAATTGAAGGAAAAAGGAAATGAAAGGTAATTTAAGGAAAAAGGGAAACAAAAGGAAACATGAGGATATTTAAGGTAAAAGAAACAAAATAAATTTAGGGAAACTGAAAGAAAAGAAAGGTAATTTAAGGAAAAAAGGAAAAGAAAGGACAAAGCCTTACCGGCTATAGTGACGTGGTTGCTAAGTTCAAGTTGGTCGTTACCAACAGAGAGCACGCAGGAGTAGGTGCCCGCGTCACTCTCCTGTGCGTTAGTGATGGAACGTTCCCAGCTGGACTCTGTGTTAGCTGCACCGATACTGCGGAGGGAGATTTGTTGTATTTTAGATTTTAGTTTTCCTGGTTTTGTTAACAATACGACCTAAGATAACTAGCGTGTCAGGCAAATCTTAAATGTTTATAGCCAAACATTTTGCTGACTTAATGTTTTGTGTAACGGTTTAGTCGGCTATTGCCTATTAGAATTGTAGCCGGCCAATAGCCGGTTAGTAGCCGGCTTTCAGTCGGTCGGTGATCTACAACATAGCCGACAACACATCTGAACTTTATTGTTCCACAATATATTATGGAAACTGCAAAAATGTATTGAAGTGAAGAAAGGAAATGTTGAACTTACGCAATACTACCGATCTCGTCTACCCCCTTCTTCCACGTAACTTTTTGTGGTCGAGTCTCGAAATCTTTGATAGAGCAGGTCAGTTTTCCTGTTTCGCCTTGCTTTATAACGAGACCTGACACTTCCAGCTCTGGAGAAATGTTCTAGTTAGGGTACAGCGAACAATGAGAGTTTCTACTTCTGTAAGTTAGTGAAACTGTAATGAAACTCATTTATAAGTGTGCTTTAAATAAAAGTCTATGTCTCTTGTTTACTCAAAGTAGAATTTAAGCAGCTGTAAAATGCAGTCAGTTATTTCCAAGTACATTATAGATTTAAAATTTCAGATTCTGCAATCACTTTCGAATGGCACGATCGATTTCTACACGCCTTTTTGTTTATGCGAAGGCGTTTCATAGGTCTGTGTTTACCTCGAAAAATCTTTGATACGATATAAGAAATGCGTTAGCAAGAATGCCTATCAATATGTCAGCAGCTCAACACTCATTAAAATAAATGTTAAAATAAATCAGGAAACCCACGAGGGATTACTAGAGCTCTTGTTAAATCAAAATAGGTAGTACTTAGTGGATAAGTAGATACTATGCCTACTTAATTTAAGTAGGTCTACTGCATCTAATTTCAGTACATATGACACATGATCTCCTACTTCCTACTACGCAGCAAAGCTTGTACTCTAGTACATATATACAAGGTGTCGCCAAGCTAAGTTGTAGTTCTGAGAAGGAGGCACTTTAACGTATCAGAACAGAGATTTATACAGAGATATATAGGGAAGCCTTACACGCTGTTTACTTGTTTAGATCCATGAAAACATACACTCCCACTCCCTGAAACTCTGTTTAGATCCATGAAAACATACACTTCCACTCCCTGAAACACCTCTCATTCCTGGCTCTCTGAAGTGTACCCTGTACTATTGAAATAGAAGGTTCGGAGCCCTGAGTATACGGTGACAGATACTTTGTATCATTGAATGTAGGGCAGATATTTTGTATCATTGAATGTAGGGCTGATACTTTGTATCATGATACTTTGTATCATTGAATGATCTACGCTAGTACATACAACACAGTACACAGTGAACACATAGCTAATACCTTCCTACTAAAACGTATTGCATTTCAAATTTTTCTGTACTACTCGTAACACGTACTACCGTGTGCTGGGTTAGATGTTGTAGAAAGTTGGAACTTACGGAGTTCTGAAATTTATAAAGTGAAATGGAACTTACAATTGAAATTTCCTTGTACACTTTTTACAAATCTTACAACTTGAAGTTTGACTTGAAGTTTGTACAGTGTACACGCTGCTTGGTAGAGCTATATTGGCAAGTTTTAACTAATTTTACCACGTCAGAACGCTAAACGTGGACTCTAAATAAATGACCGGCTAGAAACTTAAGTTAAATCCTGGTACATGTTACTCCTTAACGTTACAGCAAGGTTCCTTCAAAGTTCCTACACTTAACTTGACAACACTTCACTGAGAGAGCGCCCTAAAAAGCTACACAAAATCGTTCAAAGTGACAAGTTATGCCACGTGGTAGATCATGACATAATAAGATAGTAACCCGTGGAAATTTACAGTCACGTGGTTACGAACTGCACCTCTGAGAGCTTAGTCATGGCAATCCGGATTTCAGGATATTAACATTTGACAATCCATGTATCGTACCTAAGGGGCACATAGACTGTACATTTTTTGTAAACGATTACTAAGTTCAATGTACAGCATTTTTACCATGCATAATTTGTGTACATCGAAATGCGCTGTAGCTCGAGATATTTGAACTTTTCAATGCTCGGATCTGTGTGTACAGCGAATTGACAGTTTAATTTCCAGAGTTGCATCATCAGTACGGTTGTACATACTTCAATACTCCAGTGGAACTTGTTGAGAAATACATCAATCATCGCAATGATTTCATCACATGCATATAATGTAAACTCATGAACACATATTTGCATCGTGTCTTGAGAAAGAGTACCATTTTCAGAAGAAACGACCTGTAACCTATTCGGTATATTTCTTACTTTTGAGTTTTGAGTTTTGGGTTTTGAACAACTTGTTCTTGTCAGATATCGTGACGGTAGTTCGTAAAGGATAAGTGTTAAAAATGAACCCAAACTCTCGGTGCTCTTTATCTGCTGAGATTTTCACAGAGCGTCTAGACTCTAGGGTCAGAAGGCGGAATTACTTTACTTTTGGTTAAATCGCCGAAAGTCAGGCCCGAGGTTGGCAAAAAGGTAAACAACCAATGTTATTAAATAAGATGTTTTAGGGTGATGTCATCATGGAAAATGGAAATATCTTTAGAGCATCTCCGAGTGTTGGTCGTGAACAAATGGTAAAGTTTTATCTACTTTCATTAATCGACAAAATTTGACAAAAATCAGTCGTATCACAAATGCTATTCGATAATACACTTGACATTTAACACAATAACGATTCGAAATTATATAATTTTTTTATCTAAATTTCAAATCCCAAAATTGATTTGCACAACCACGAAATATGAATTTTATGACAAGGTAACATGTTGTCAACGATACATCCATACCTTACATTCCACAGACAGTATCACAATTTACAAACCACGACATAGTTCACTCTTAAACATTCAACTCACTGTATTACCGTTACCCTGACAGACATGTCGCTATAGCAACCCAGTTGATCCAGGTGTCTCACAATGTACAATGTACTTGTGGAGAGTGATAATCACTTAATTGTTTAATGATGTAATTACACATGTGCTATGTATTATAATAGAGGGCGTGTATTGTTTAAAGGCTAAGGGGAAGCTAGATAAGTAGTATTGAGAATTTAAGTAACGGGTGAGATGTAGATAAATATAAAAAACTGTTTTTAGATTATCATTAAACATGAGCGAATTTAAAATCAGCTATTTAGCAAAAAAACAGTTGACTTAGAGGTTTGATTAAACGTAGCAAATCGATATTAAATTGAACTCGCAATCACAAACATGCCAAAACAGCATGTCTGAAAACCACAATCTACACAATCAGTACAACAGTACTAAAAGCCCCTAGAGAAACCTACCTCCAACTTCAACAGGTACAGCCATGAAGATCTCCTCCTCCCCCTCCCAGACCCAATGACAGAAGAAGTTACTGTCGCTGTCCACCCCCCAGTACTTCAGCTCGGTTGACATGGAGGAGTCCACGTAGCCGGTTGTCGTGACGTTGCCGGTTATTTTGTCCGAGTTATACTGAAATATTATCACGTGTTATAATCACGTGTGTATAAGTTTATTTTGTCCGAGTTATACTGAAATATTATCACGTGTTATAATCACGTGTGTATAAGTTTATTTTGTCCGAGTTATACTGAAATATAATCACGTGTTATAATCACGTGTGTATAAGTTTATTTTGTCCGAGTTATACTGAAATATTATTACGTGTTTCAAGCGTTTTGATGACATTACGTTTAAGTTATAAGTTTACTTTTTCTAATGAAATAAATGTAACTTATGCAATGATAATGCTGGTCGAGTTTTATTTACTTTTATTCCTGTCTACTTTATCTAGTATACTACATTAAAATCCCAGTTTATTGTTGGAGTAAATAAACGATAAATCTGGGTTAACCGTAATAGCATAATGCTAAACAATAGTTGTATACCTTCCAGTAGACTTCAGTAGGTTCCTTGGTGGACTGAACAAGTTTGCAGGACACAGTAGATAAACTAGGATGGTTCTGTAATGCTCCACCTCCACGTACCTCGATATCTGGGAGAGAGACAGAGAGTTAGTGTGTTTGTTACTTGGCAATTTATGCTTAAAATATTAAGCTGACAAAAATTCTATTCTCTTTAGTTTCTTCTTCTTTATCTGGGAGCGAGAGCTAAGTTTTTGTTTTATTTAAAAAGTGCCACAGTGAGATAAGGCCAGAGCCGCCTTTAGCTTTCCCCAGTCATGTGTTTTCGTGAAAGTTTGTTGCGCTCTAGCTCTGGTTGTTCCATTTCCTCGTTATTACCAATGTTGCTTTTATTACCAGTGTTGGTTAAAACGGTCTCTGGGGCAAATATAGCCGACCATTTTCCTGAGTGGAAAGAGGTCGGCTATATTGGAGGTACACTTTAAAGTTTACACAGGCAGGTGTATTATAGAGAGAGTATGTTTGGAGAGAGAGCTATAGAAGCTGTGCCTTATACTTAACATAGTGTAAAATACACAGCAGTATTGCAGTATAACACACGTCCTGCTTGTCCCTTAGCCAGCACCCTCGAGCAGGCTGTATCTTGGACAATGACCAGAGAGGAGAGAGAGAGACCTTACAGTATGCAGGGAGGAAGAGAGGGAGGGTGTGAGTGAGAGTGAGCGGGAGTATGTCACTCAGAATATTTAGTTGTAGGTATCCTCTAAACGAGACTCGGGTCTCTGTAACCTTGTTTGACTATCTGACTTAGTCGTAGTCTTACAACTGTATCTAATATTACACATGGCTCTACAAAATAAGGTCATCACCCTTGACTAGGCGAGTAGTGTGTACGGCTCTCACAGAAACGAAAATTCCATATAATTTTTAGGACTTCTCCGCAATTAACTCTTAACAGAGCAGGCGGCTGGGGCAAAACATTCCAATTTGTCATATGATAGCAGTCTTAAGACTTAACTTCCAACTTCAGAGTTTTCCTAACAAATCAGAGACATTTTTCTCAGCCTTACCATAGTTCTCATAACTTAGACGTTTATTTACAATCTAATATTCATCCACACTTCACCAACAACAAGCCTACAACTCATCAATTCTAACGATTAATTCTATCTAACGATTTTATAGGCGATGTCATATTTAAATTTTCCCAGCTTCCCTCAGCCTATGTACTCCGCAGTCGGCACGAAGGTAGACACGATGTCACGATTGCAAAGTTTGTGTACTGCGGGGTTTATACTTTTATACAGTGTGCTCAGGACTCGCTTTTCTGTCCGGTGTGGTGATTGAGGCTGTCCAGGGTAGATGAAACCCCCCCCCCCCCCATATAACATGATATTTACAAGCACTTTTGGTACACTATATCACTGTTAGGGTGGTGGCAACCACCCCTGAAAAGACACTTAACCCAAAATTTTTGAACCTCGAGACTATTCTCAATCGATTTCTCGTCCAATTTTAGCCCAGATTCGAAAAAAAAATTGCCACCCCCAGTTTGACAACATGAAGTGTGGTATACGACCCTCCCCTAAAAATGATCACGTGACCCCTTAAGAAGCCCACCTTAAAAATGGAAATTTTCTACGAGTTAGACCAGTATTTTTACGCAAAATTTGACGAGGAATCCGGATTTTATAGTTTCGAATCCAGAAAATCATTACGTGACCCCTTACGTGACCCCTTAAGTGGCCCAAACATGGAAATTTTTAACGTAGAGCTAGAAAAAAAGTCAGACCAGTATGTTGACGTCAAATTTGACGGCGAAATCCAATGTAGCCTTTATTGACCCCCTATAGCCCTAAAATGAAAATATTTATCTTTGAGGTAGTAATTTCACGTATTAAAGTTTAACGAAGAATCCGAATTTAAAGTCCGAAGCCCAAAAATATCAAGTGACCCCTTTTTCTTGAGCTAGAGGAAAAGTTAGACTAGCATTTTGACGTTAAATCACAAAGAATCTGAAAACCTCGCGTCTTTTCAGGCTGGAGGAACGCTTTGCGTTTTGCGACTGATGTAGTGTATAGTACTCACGAGTAACTTTGAGCTGAGTAGATGCGGACACCTCCAGATCAACTCCGTCCGTGCTATACACGTAGATACACGTAAAACTTCCCCCAACAGATACTGACTTTATCTTCAGCTTGGAGGTGATGGTGGTGCCGGAAGTGTCTTTCGAGGGGAGGTAGTCTGATGTTTCTGACTGTATGTTCTCCGTACCTGGGGTTATAGCACGTGTCAGATTTCTCAATTTTGATTGGTCGCATTTAACTCCTTATTGGTCAATCGCTGTCGAATATTAGGATCCTTTCTCCAAAATACTGTTCTCTATACCACGTGTTTATGGCAAGTTACCGCTATGTCATATTTCGAACTTAGAGTCGGAATTGGTTAAGAAATGGCATAGAAAATTCTACGAATTTCACTTATTTTATCAGGAAATACCGGTGGACGGTGGCATGTGCCTAGTTATTTTTAAGTTAGATACAGAAGTTATTAAGTTAGATACAGAATTTGAAAAGTGAGAATAGAATTTCTACGATTAAGCTCAGAGAAATGTCAAGACATTGTAGGGAATCTTGAATTTTTAGAGCACTGATCAGTTCCATATTACATCGAGGTCACACCCGAACACCTGGCACCTTGAAAATTCGCTTTATTGCCACAGAGACAAGGCTAAGGTCATCTTCTTAGTTAACAGTAATTACTGAAGAAACTACATATTGTAAAAAGGACTATGCGTGTAGTAGCAAATCAGGAGTAAAATCACGAGGGGGCAGGGAGGTGAAAACGTGATATAGCTCCAGTAATAGTCGTGGCCAATACTTATGGAAATAGGACTATGGGGGTTCTGGACAAACACTTGAAGCGTAATAAATCATGACATTCTACAGCGAAGATGGTTCGATAACTAACCGTTTACTTTCCAGTAAGACTGAGAAGGAGATGACTGAGAGTCCGCGACGATGCAGGTCAGGGTTGTTGCTTGTCCGCTCACTCCGTTTACTTCCGCTTCTGTCTTCAAATCTAAAAATAGAACATGTTACTTCCGCTTTTTTTAAAAATCTAAAAACAGAATATATTAATTCTGCTTCTGTTTTCAAATCTAAAAACAGAACATGTTAATTCTGCTTCTGTTTTCAAATGTGAAAATAGAACATGTTACTTCTGCCATTGTTTTCAAATATGAAAATAGAACATTAATATTAACGCTGTTTAACAGGCCGTGGTGTCCTGGGTGTTTGTCAGAGGAGAGTATAAACTATAAAGGTGGATGTTAAAAGTGTATCGCAGTTAGTACACTGAGGAATGTCTTGCAGGTAAGATACGTATCTCTGGTATGTGCTGTGAATATTGCGAATCAATCAGAGTTGAGAGTCCTAGGCACTTATTATAAATTTGCATAATTATTCATAATCTGTATAATTATTTGAAATTCGCATGTTTTGATAACTTGATAATTTGCAATAAAAATCCAAAAAGCCGTATTTACCACTACATCTCAGGAGTAAGGAATAGTATTGTACTCCTTGATCACGTCTAAAAATAGATACAGAATACAGATAAGGTCATGTGTAATCACCTGCTTGCACTAATCACTTGTAAACTGCGATCCAGCTTAGTATTTTCTTACCTTCATCCATAAAAGAACCAAGTTGATAAGAATAATTGATGGCCAATCATTTTGATACTAATGCTGAGGTCGCCAAAGAACATTTCACATAGAAGCATGGCAGTTTCATGATATTTCCCTCATGGAATCCCGTTCGTACACATATCTTGATATTAATTATCAAGTATACAAGATAAATGCGATACTATTCTTTACCAAAAAATCCTATTTCTTTTAGATCGATCGACGTTACTAAATATAACCCATTAACGCGTGTTAATTTGAGTGTAAACCTTTAACCATCACTAAAACTTGCCAAACACAAGGATTTTATTTTTTGCGCTAACCTACACATGGTAAGATGTGCAAGCCAGTATTCACGGTTATGAACGCCGCCAAGTACGCAAGCGAACAATGCTGCAAAAGTAGACAACTTATTAAGTTATTATTGGTTATACTTGGTTTATGATGTGGAATACTGTGTGCACGAGGCAATATAATTTCAAATTTAAACGGTTGAGAGTTGATTCACAGGATGTTTAAGGGATGTTTCTTTGATGATCATCCCTTTCTAAACTACTTTAGAAGCCTAAAGTAGTTTAGTTTAAAATAGTAGTTTCAGAGATTGTGTGGAATTTTGAATTCCATCCCATTAAAATCATTTATACCACTGTAACTTGCTTCAAAAAATCGATGCACAGGTACCTTTACTGGCAAGAACAAAAATTCCACCCTCCATTGCAGACAATTTGCGCAACCATACTCAGTTCTTGAGCAGGATATCTCTAAGTTAGTAGAACTTGAACCTCATAACATTACCTTCCAATAGACAGTGTTAACTCTTTAAACAATCGTCTAGCCCAACATAGCAGTAAGCAGTCAAATTTGACAGATATCATTCCCGTCTGGACATGGCCTATTTTACAGGTAAATGTTGTAGGTACTTACAACGTAATATAGAGAGATGGGCACGTGTAACAGCAGCTTTAGATAACCTGGTATTAGACAACCCGATATTAGTGGCTCTCACAACAATAACCGAATGTGACCGTTTATCAAAGGTAGATTGTGTCTAAGTTGGATTGTGTTAGATTGTGTGAAAGTTAGATTGAGTCACTTAATGACTGTTATTACAGTGACGCAGCTAACACACTATCGCTTACTTTAAACAGCTCTCATCGTTTAACACTACTATTGAGAAGTTTGTTTAGAAATGAAGCGACTTTCTAAGAAGTGTCGCGACTTTTCAAAACAAAGGAAAAGAAAATACATTTATGCTTCCAGTTTTTCCTATATCTTTATAAGGAGAGTTATCTAGCGATCTGATTGAGTAAACTATCTTCTAGCGGCACTTCACAAGTTCAGAAAAAGTGAGAAAACTTATTTACCGGACTGATGAATAAAGAGCATATTGTCTCTGGAACGAACGAAGAAAAAGAAATTAGAATATGTGTCAGAATGTGCGAAGAAAAGGTGGCAAAACTGACAATACATACCACCTGGACACCAACCCTTCCTTGGAAACCAATAAATACCTATCACCCGCCACCCCAACCTATCATTTCTAACTCTCATCATCTCTCTTTGTGTTACTCTGCCTGATCAAGATGAAGGTTGCTATAGTGATATGTTTGGTGGTAGTTTGTTCAGCGGTGGATATAAAGATTGTGTCGTACGGGACGGGTCAGGGACCAGAGCTGTGTGCGAGGATCTGTTACGGGACAACTGCTGGAACGTTAGTCACGTCTTCAACTTGTTTTTTTTCTTTTGTTTTTATTTTCGTTCTCTGTTTTAAATTTCTCTTTTTTGTTTCTCTTTTTTCATTTCTCTGTTTTTGATTTTTGATTTTTTTCTATTTTCTAAGCTTTTTTATTTATCCGTTTTCATAATGTCTCTGTTCTCTTAATTTATCTGTCTCTATTAGCCAAATCTTGAGATTTATTAATTTGCTCTATCAAATCCAATCACTCAAGACACTCCAGAAAGTTGACCCTAAAACAAGGTTTATTCAGGAACGAGAAGGAATGGACCCATATCAAAGGTGGATCTGCTCTAGATATCAGTTTGGCTGACTGCAAGTTTACTTCCCCTCCCATAATCATCGCTAAAACTGTCATCTCCGACCAGCTGATCCCCACTGACAACTATCAGGTATGTTACCTCCGACCAGCTGATCTCCACTGACAACTATCAGACCTATGAAATACAGACTTTGATACAGACTTTCCAAAACATTGAAATCCATGCTGCATACCTTACGGTAATGTTTTATCAAAAATCTGTTTTTGCACATCCAGTGACCAACTTTAACCACAAATCTTTGCGGATTTTTACTAGTAGGTATTCTTTTCTTACGCACAACACAGCAACAAATGAGTAGATATTGGACTTATTGGTATTGGACTGTGTAAACTAAGCTACTTTACTATCAGTTAACAAAGTTTAGGATTGGAAGGAAAGATGCTACTCAAAACTTCAATTTGATTAGAACTAGTGCTCTAAAGAAATGTATTGAGTGTTAACTGTTAATGGTTTATAGTAATACGAAACTATGGTAAGGATATATCATTTATAAAAATGCTCATCTTTATTTTTCAAATCCCAGCTCCAGAGATGCTGACTCCCTACATTTTACAGGACACTCTGGCTAAAGTACAGAACGGAAGTTTCCAGTACGTGATGTACGGTGTTGCCAGCAGTTACGCTACCCTCCTCGACTTTAGGGTCTCCTGGTCAGCTACCGGATACACTTGCTAGATAGCACGTGTAAAGCTTGTTATTACTTGCTGTACACTTGTTTTCCTAGTTGTAACTGAGTTTATTTGGCTATAATTGAGACAATCGGGTAATCTATTAATTACTATTTTACTGGATCTGAAAAAACTTTGCTGCAATTATGGAATGTACACATCAAAATTATAATGATCATCGTTTAATAAGTCAAAATAATTTCTATAAATATCGTTATCATTTCATTAAAATTACCAACATTCCACACCTACCTATCATATCGACTTTGAGATCGTAAGAGTAGAGCTGAGAACTCCACCCCACAACACAAGCATATGTCTTGTCAGCTAGGATGTTCGGTACCGAGGCTGACATACTCTGAAAAAGAAATTGTTCGTGTTCTTTACACAGATTCCGATATTTCTGGGGAAGGATCACAAATTATCTATACCACGTGATGGCGTTGCTCCTCTCCAAAAAATACTTTTCAAACTGATCAGTACACCCCTGTCTACTTTCATCCAGGAAACAGGGATAAAATACTCAATAAATTGGACGATAAAGCTTGATAATGGAATACCTGCGTTATAAAAATTCCCTCAGTAGGCCAAATAAACCCCTGTATATTTTCATCCAGTAAGTTCAAAATATACAACTGCTAATTTAATTAATCTACCAATTAACCAATCAATTATTCACCAGTAAGCAACGTACCTTCTCCCCGTTCTGGAAGTTTCCCAGGGACTCTTCCTGGGTAATGTCTGCTCCATCAACAGTAAACTTCATTACTTGAGGATCCTGAGTCGCTCCAGTGACGTCACACCTCAGGGTTGCAGTTTTACCTTTCTCCACCACAACGTTCTTTACAGTCACATCTAAGGGGGTGAAGTTGTCTCATCTTACGTTATCTGTCATATACAAAAACATAATTTGTCATAAACATTAATTTGTCATAAACATAAACATAATTTGTTATAAACACATGATAGTGATTTCCCTTCTGCCGTAAATTTCACATTGTCACTACACTTTTTACTGCTACTACAGCAGAATGAAAATGTGAGAATAAACTATCTGAATGTAAACAAAGCATATGACATTTTAGTTTGACAATTTGAATGAGATTCCTAGCTACTCAGGAGCAGTTTTTGAACAATTTGACAAAATTAGCAGCAGAGTTTGGTCACGTAACGATCCTTCAAGACTAATTAATCAGACCTGGACAGGATGGGTGTGACATGATGAAGACAAAGCTACATCTGTATGATTACTCAACAGAGATATCCTACCCTTAGTGTTAGGCATTCTAAAACAACCTAAATCAGAGTTCAATTGGAAGTTTTCAAATAACTGAGAAATTATATAAAACACATAAAGAGATAAAAGCCTAGTTACAAAAAGTAAAGTACCCTACCAACAACAGTAACAGTAGCTTTAGTGCTGTCTATAGATCCAGCACTAAGTCCGGACTGTGTACCGTACACTGCCCTGCAGAAGTATACTCCAGTATTGTCCTTGTTTCCCACCACCTGGTTTTAGAGGATTTGTTAAACGTATTGTGTATAGTTTGTGTGTATACGTGGTATAGTTCATACTTAGCTTCAGTGTAAAGTATTCTGTACAGTCACGTGTGTAGAATGTTCGGTATTCGGGGGGAGGCGTCAAAAACTTTTTTTGACATTAACCGTATCAGGGTTCGATTTTGGTTTTAAAAGCAAGTTCATGACACATCCCCACAAAAACCGTTCACTATTGTTTTCTATAGAAAAGTTAATAGTGCTAAGCTCTGTACAAAGTTATGTGAATTTACGCTAAGTATGTGTTTTTCCAATTTCAGTGTTGCCTCTAATCAGATAATGGTACTTCAGCACAATAGAATTTACACCTAGTTCTACACAAAACGACATACTCTGTAGCACACACTTAGAAATACACACTAAGTACTTGTACACACTAAGTACTTGTACACACTAAGTACTTGTACACACTAAGTACTTGTACACACTAAGTACTTGTACACACTAAGTACTTGTACACACTAAGTACTTGTACACACTAAGTACTTGTACACACTAAGTACTTGTACACACTAAGTACTTGTACACACTAAGTACTTGTACACACTAAGTACTTGTACACACTAAGTACTTGTACACACAACACACAAACACAATTTTTACTTACATTTACCTATAAAAACAACAAGTTAACTGACCGTGTATGAGAGATCGTTCTCCTGATTAGCCTTGATATCACTTTTAGTTCCCGCTATCTCCGCGTTGTCTTTAAACCAGGAAAACTCTCCAGTAAAGCCAGTATTTCCCAGTTTACAAGACAACTGGTACTGTTTTCCCAGTCCCATGTCAGCAGTTACCGGGTTAAGGATGAAATCTGAAGTAGGAAACTAGTTACTAGGTATTCTTGTTTTATCAGAGCACCTTAGACTATAAAATAACAGTGAGATTCATAGTAGACATGTAGTCAAGTCTGTGAAGGTTTTACTAATGTTGGTAGGTAAAATTGCGGAACAAATCCTTAGTTCGTCTGGTGTGGCGGGTAAATTTCAGAAACACTTTGGCGGTTCTGAACATATCTTGGGGAAAGTTTCTGTACCTAATTACCTACTTAGGTACCAATATCAATGGAGAGTTTCTATACTTACCAATGACGGTGACAGTAATTTTGTCAGAGTTCAGGTCACCTCCCTTGAACTCGTCTTTAGCAGTGTATGTAGCTTTGCAGTAATAGTCTTCTGCTATACTTGCCTAAAATTAGTCTTGCTTACGGGAGAAAAACAAGTAAAGAGGTGCATGGCATGCATCAACAACTTTTAAGTGAAATTATCGTTAACAATATTTTTGCGTCAATTTCAAACCAATTTGAAAACATAAAAGAACGTCTCAGCCACTTTTCCTCACATTGTACGAATGTATTATCTCGTAAGTACTGGTGTATTACCTCGTAAGTACTGGTGTATTCCCTCGTAAGTACTGGTGTATTCCCTCGTAAGTACTAGTGTTTTACCTCGTAAGTACTGGTTGGCATGGTGTATTACCGGTTGGCATGGTGTATTACCTCGTAAGTACTAGTGTATTCAGCGTTGGCATGGTCACTCTGGTACTCCTTCACCAAACTATCGTCAGCTGACTTGTACCAGTTCACCTTGACGCTGTACGGAGTGTTAGGAATGGTACAGGAGAGGGTAGAGGTTTGTCCTTGTAGCACACTGACCGGCTGAGATACTGACACGAACTCTGGGGGTGACGTCATCTTAGTGAAAATAAACAACAACAACAACAACAACGTAACAAGATACTGAATTTCTAGCCCTATTCTGAAAATACAGTACACCATCTTTAGACTAGAAATATTAGAGTTTGCACTTTTTAACAAACAATATATCTAAACCAAAAATTCAAATGTAGATTGATTTAACGCATTGCTGGTTTACATGACTTACGGATCACTTGAACAACAGCAGCGTCACTAGTGACTGTTCCTCCTGCAAAACTATCAAGAGCGTTGTAAGTAGCTGTACACTTGTAGGAACCAGCAGCAGCTACCTGAATAAGGAGGGTATTAGGTCGAACTGTGTAGAGGTGTTATCTAACTTTTTTGTGTTGTACATTACCACGTTACCTGACCTGAACATGCTCCAAGTATCGTGTGTAAGAAATTCTGAAAATTAGCCCGGACCAGACTTGTTATAATCTACAGATAATCTGGTAACCTGGTAGAACAAAACCTAGAGATGTAGAGGATAGATAAGTAAGATGAGAAAGAAGTGCCCATACCTGTGTTGTGGAGGAGGGGTCAGTATTAGCAGATCCCATAACCTGATCATCTTTGTACCACTGTACCGACACTTCGTATTTGGAGCTGGTGACAGTGCAGGTAAGTGTCCCTGCAGTGTCCTTCAGAATGTATGTTGATGTAGGACTTGTGTCAAACCCTGAGTAGTTTTGGTATTTGTTTGTGTAAAATAGGTCAGATGATAAATTTATTTAAACTGAAGCTAGTTTATACCTATATCGATTAAAGTCTATTAAGCACTTAAATTCATACCGAGTACTTCAACAGTAGCTGAAGAGTTCGTCTCAGCTCCAACATACTGGCAACTATAAGTTGTTTTTTCAGTTGGAGGCGGCTCAAGAGTCAACTTTGTTTTCTTTGTGTCTGAGTCCCATGAGACTTTTTCATCGTCAATCTTTTTAGTTGTTGAACCAACTATCCAGATCAAATTTTTGCTATCTATTTCAATGTTCGCCTGAAAAAGTTCAAGTAACAAGCATAGGTTTATAGTTTCAAACTCAACAAAAACTAACAACTAAGTAAATTTATTTTAGTGCTCCAAAATCAAAACTAAAACAGAAGAAGCAGTCAGCAGCTTACAGTAATGGTGCAAGTTACGGTCACTGAGGTTAGGTGTCCTTTCACCACGTAAATATCTTCCCCGGCTAAAGTTACTGGAAAAAGAAATGATAAAGGTTGTACGTCGCTGAGAAGAAATGATAACCTAATGAGAAACACTTAGATGGTAAAACAATTAAGTCAGTAGTCTATCAGAACAGTCATAGTCAAAGGGCATTTTGGCTCCACAATTTCTTACCAATCGGCTTCTCCCGCCAATAACCGGATTCAGTGGCAAAGTATTTAAACGAAACTGCTGTAACAACATTGCCACCATAATCATCTAAGCAGTTGTTTGCTTGAAAATCTATAGTGGCTAAGTGAATCTCTTCAACATGTATGTTCAAGTGAGTGGAAGTCTTAGAGACAGTCCATGTCCGTTCCTGGTCAGTGGTCTGTCTTGCTGTCAGGTATTGAAAGTGCCCATCAGATCCACACCCATGGATGTACCATCGGGTAGGTTCCCAACCTACACGGCCAATGTTTTTGCCGCTGGAGTTATAAAAGTAAACGACTTTGTTGTAGTCAGGGTTTGATGCATATTTAAGCTGAAGAGAATATTTCTCAAGAGCAATTGCTTTAGCACAGGAGAAGTCTGCAACACAGTCTCCAGTAATTTTCTCATACCCTGGGGCAGAGTAATATTGTCAGTCTGTCAATAGTAGAAAAATAAAAACTAGAAAATTGTGTATCTTACTGCAGGTCAATGAAAGAATCCTCCTATTTTTGTTTATAAGTTAAAGAGTTTAAAACATAATAAAGTATACAACATGTTGAGACATTTAACAAGCATGTTATTTGGTCTGCATTGTAAGCTGTAACTTCATTGGTCATTACTCATTAATTTATATATAAATATATGGATATTCAAATTGGAGGTAACATTAAACATTTTCAGTAACTAATCTCACTGAGCTAATTGGTCAGAAACCAATTTGAATAATTATGAAGATTGAGAATAAAGTGAAATAAACTTACCAGTTGAAGCAAAGGATATTTGGAGAATCGCTGCACACAGTGCAAATCGAAATAGCATCACCAGTGGACTGTACTCATTTGTTGTACTAAAGAATATGATTCAGTTTTATATGCGGCCTCAGCATTAGGGGGGAGGATTAAGATGACCACCTTATTTTGACCATTTGGCCTAGGACAGGGTGTCACGGTCATGGTCAAAAAATATTCAACTATGGTAAAATCAAAAATATGGTAAATATGGTAAAAACGATTCCCAGTTCTGCCAACCCTAGAGGGGTGAGCTAAGGGCATCACCTATGCAATCTTCTTTGGTCGACTCAGCCGAATGACTGAAAAACCGTGATTGAAGGTTTATTGAGTAACGTCTCTGTTAAAAGATATAGAATTTTCCAGGAGCCCCTTCAGTATAACTGTAAAATCCTGGTGTGTAACAGGACAGATACAATTTACAAATACCATATTACTGGGGTCAAAATGGCTGCCCACCATGGCCAATAAGACTATGAACTGTCACTGTCAAATTAGCCAGACGTTTAAATTCCATTGATCATGACCAAGGATAATATCTTGGGCAGTCAGTGGTCATGGTAAATATTTTCACCACTGACCACGGGCCACAGGGGACATTTCCGGTGAAATTGGCCATGGTTTTTTACCATAAACCATTGCAAAAGTTTCGGGGTGTCAGTAATCAGTGTTCATGGTCAAGTTTTTTGACCATTGACCATGGGGCAAATCTTAGAGTTTCATGGCCATGATCAGCAGCCTACTCATTCCCAGGCATTATCATTACGATATAAAACTAGGATAGATGGTAAAACCCAGCCTATTGTAGAACTTACAAGGCAATACCATACACTTCCTAGCTTGAGTAACAGAACAGAATATGTCAGTCCAGTGATTGTAAGAGGCACATACTGGTGTGGTACATACTTTTCAGGTTCCAATGCACTACTAACGTATCGAGGAGGTATATTCAGGTGTCTGAGGGGTTTCTTATTTGAAATTTCGATCCAGCTGGACCTGGTCACTATGGAGCTAATCTGGGTTTCATCTGCAGTTTCTAGCTAGAACTGCACGGATACTGGATAGTATATATACATTGATCAGTGATCAGGGACCCAAACTCGCAACATGTGGAATATGATGAGATGCTAATACTTGCAATTGAGCAGATAACAACTTCCATATATGGAATGATTGATGGTTATCTAGCAGTATAAGTAGTGCTTGGAATATATGATCAGCAGGCAGCTACTTGGTTGAGTGGCATTTCGCCCTGCCTCGCAATCCAGCGGTTGCAGGTTCGAATATGCTCGGGGAAAGCCTCACTCGTAAAATCAGTAAACGTGCCAAGATAACCTTGGATTGCTTACTCTTCAGGTTCCAATGCACTACTAACGTATCGAGGACGTATATTCAGGTGTCTGATCTGGGACTGGCTTAGTTGTAATTCATACTTTTCTCACAATTTAACTGCTGAAACACTGAACAGTTACTGTCTACTTTTCTTGGGATAAAAATTGGGCCTCTTCATAATCATAGCAGCTCAAGAAACTTATTTCGGATTTTCAATAACAAAAATGCTTTCACAACAATGAATTTACGAGTCTTAAGTTCTCGAATAGAAGTACAGAATAAGTCGCTCAATGATAAAATAGAGTACAGTAGTACAAAATATAACTGATCACAGTCGGAAAGTTTAAATTTGCCATTCGACACTTATGTACGACTTTATCAGATCGTATCGTTATTGTAAAGTGATAGTTTGATATCTGAGTTAAGATGAATAATGATTATATACTGTCTATTAACCAGTCAAAAGATGATGCTGATCTTTGGTCACCTAACAACTTCAATCTTTGCCCAACCGTACACCGCAAAACACTTATGCATTCACTGTCTGAGGAAGTTGAAATAATAAATGTTGTCGTATGATTAATTTTATGTACAAAACTATTTTGAGGTACCAAAGTACCTACTCTTTTACTGAAGGTGTTGCAGCAGTTGGACACAGTCGAGATAAGAAGCTCTACTTAGGTATTTATGCTTCTACACTCATCTTATCC
>JH153078.1:105684-120837 GCA_000226015.1 Mnemiopsis leidyi
TAAACACAACGCAGCATGAATAAATGATGAAGGCAGCACATACAATACAATAACGACGTCATACAGAGCTGAGTAAGATATTTGAAATAAACGATGAAAAGAACGCGCAATTGTGTCTAAACTTTGCGCGTGCAATTTTTCAATCGTGGCTGCATCGAACGGCTGCGTGAATTCGCGCGTCTGATTTTACACGTGCAGAACAACTAACAGTAACCGAAATTACGTCTGGTACGAGGTTGCGTATTTTGATTCCTCATTCCTCGAGGTTTAATGACAATAACCGACGGCAAGATACGGGAAATTCAGCGGTCGCCTGACACAATGAAAGCGGCCGCAATTCTTGTTAATGAACTTATTTTGAAATTTTTTATTAGCTTGCAGTTAAGTAGCCATAATATTAGATGTAGCCATAAAATGATTTATAGATGGCTATACAGTTGTGGCCATTATATCAATAGAATTAGATAATGATATATTTTTCACTCCATCATAGTTATAGTTATACACTGTTAATGTTATGTTACTAAACAATTTATTGAACTTGAAAACAACCAGCTTAGGAAGTTACATAAAAACATTAAAACAGCCACATGTTGTAGCCGCATGAGGGAAAGTCTTAAAATTGCGGCCTTTGTTCGAAAAAATATAAAGAATACTCATAGTTTGAATCCGAATTTCGATCTCATGGCGCTTTAGATGATCAACACCTGGTCGTAATTCTTAAGTTCACAATTTTCATATATTCAGCTTGATGGGAGAGGCAAACTTGTACTTGTAGGCAATACTGAGTCGGATCTCCCGTTTTGCAGAAAGTTCCTTAAACGTTAGGGTCATAATCGTGTCAATGAATGATATTGCAAAGTACAGATTTAGTAGCCAGATTATTATCTGGCCGTTATCCAAAATAACAGCTCTGTCTTAATTTGTAGGTTATCATTAACCTACATTATTATTAACCTGATTAAGTTTGTTAGCCTTAAGTGTAGTTTGCCAAATTGATATCTTAAGTCTGATACCTAGTTTTCCCATAGAAATAGAGATATACTTATATTGTTACTGTTTATAGTTGCACTAGATAGTGCCACAATATTAATGCCCTTATCAGCCCTCCAAAACATGGATAGATAATTCATAAAGATTGTCTCTTATTTGAAGTTGCCTCAAATTTATAATTATATCTCATTCTTGTCACATTTTACCGTGTTGGCCAACCATCAGTTATACTTAAAGATGTCTTTTAATTTTCAAAGTTACGCTACAACAATCGACTATTCGGTTTGTCTTATTGCTTATAAGCCTCTGATAATTTATTTGACGAAATTCGGAATAAGTTTTGGAGAAAACCGCAAATTTCCTGTACTTAAGATTAATCTCTTTCATAATTTCATATGAACAGTCATTTTGTTTCTTGAACATCGTTACTATATGCGACTTGGATAGTGCAGCGCCCAACAATTCATCCTAGAAAAAATTTTGAAAATTTCAGAGTAATGTCCAACCAAGAACCCCCATGTTACGGAACACTAAACAAAGTATCCACACAAGACCTATCTGCCGACGACAAGGCCGGACCAAGCAAGAAATTTTCGACCAGAGAACTTATAGCCTTGATAGCAATTTGTCTGACCCATATGGGGGACGCAGTAGAGATTTATCTTCCGTCAATTCTAACGCAGAACATAAGCTGTGAAATGAAGCTCGGTGATTTTGAGCAGGGGATATTGAGTATGGTTTTCTATTCTTTCTATGCAGCAGGTTGGTTTCTCAGACCCTTTTTTCCGTATATATGAATTGCGCTACAGTAAAAGTTAGAGATTATAAAATTGCGCTATATCAAGTTAAGAATGTTGAAATGGGATTGTTTAATAGGAGATGAAAAATTTCGATATGGAATGCATGCATTACAACAATTTTTCAGGCTCCTTCAGCTCTGGGTGGTTCGCTAACCACATGGGTCAACGCAAAACAATCATCTTGTCCCTGACCCTCTCATTTCTCGTGTCAACACTCGCTGCTCTATCACACGAGTTCTACATGCTCCTGGCATCCAGGGCAGCAACTGGAGCTCTGGTGGGATCCAACTATGGCATCACCAACATCTTCTGGTGCACAACATCAACAGACACCAAGATTAAGAACTTTGGTCTGTTCTTGGCAAGTCTGTGTTTCAGTCTAGGAGCTGGATACACATCCATTATGGCGTTCTGCATCCTAGATGTGATTGGCTGGAGGATGTTCTTCGTGATCAGTTCTCTGCCTCTTTATATCTTCCCACTGTTAGCCTTCATTCTCTACCTCCGGGATGGGGATTCACCGATAAAACCAAATACAAATCTTGAAAATCAGAGGAGCCAGACTTCTAAACCAGAGCTTGTTGGAGATGACGTGATGTCTGAAGAAGCTGGAGGTCCGCAGCCCTCCAACCAAAAAATGGAAAATGTTTCTCGTTCTTTTAAATGTCTCATTTTTCAGCTCGCTCTGACTTACCTTGTAAACATAGCTCAAGGATGGGGCTTGATCCTTTTTGTACCAACTGTCTACAACACTCAAAATGAATTCCTGAATACAAATTCAGATGAATGCAATGCGATATTTGGATATCAATTTCTGAAGATGACCCTTATTTCAGGACTTGGACCTCTTGGAGCTAAAATTCTTGCTTATTTGGTTCAAATGTTTCTTCCTCCGTCCGTTCTGATGTTCGGATCTTCTCTTGTCAGCACAATTTCCTTCCTAGTTCTTGCCTTCGTCCACTGGGGGGTAGCTACTGCTATTGTGGACGTCATAATGGGAATAATTAAAGGAGCCTTTGCATTTTTAAATCTCACCCTCTGGCTATACATGATGAATGCCTTTGAAGGCCCTGCTAGGACAGCAGCTACTGTAATTATAGACGGTTCAAGCAAGATGGGTGCTATTTTAGGCAGCACTGCAGTGGCTTTTCTACCGATGGAGACAGTGGTCGTCTTGATGTTTTGCTTGGGGGTTGCTCAAAGTTTGGTTTTAACTTGGCTGCATTTCACTAAAAGGTGTATAGCGATTTGAGGACAAATTGATTTTAGGTCTCTGTACCTCTATCCTTCAAGCAGGTAGTAGTGCGGATCTGGCCAATGACGAAAGAGTATCGATGGCTATAATCAATATCATATTTTATTTTATCATTAGTTGCACTCATTTGTCTTTATAGTTTATCAAAACCAAAATGTTTTAGTTCTAGTAGAAGTAGTAATTTTGGAGAGCATGACAGCAAAAAATTGGCATTTACAACCAAATGAGCAAAGTAATTGAAAATTCGTTATATGTATTATAATAAATGTGTCGTTTCAGGTTCAACCTTTGGTTTAGTAGACAAATAATAATAATAGAAACCAATTTTAAAGGTAGTTTCGGGTCTTTTGACATTTATCTTAAAAACTACATCTTGTATTGACCTGCAACTTTTTGAGACTTTTATATTAAAGAGTCCTAAACCCGCCCTTTCTTGAAAAGCCTCTAGCTATTCCTGGTTGCCACAACTAACTGCATAGTTGACTATTAGTTCATCTTCTGGATAATCATTACTACTTTGGGATTGTGGTTGGATTAAAGAAGTGATGACGATCTTTTCTTTCAGACTTGGACTTACTTAACTCTGGGCTGAACTTTACGCGTCCATTCGAACATTTCTGTACTCCAAACAAAATAAGGTAAATGGATCAGTTACATAGGTATAGGTGTGTGCATGTATACCATATAGCACATCACACGCTCGCGCACACTCCAATCGACATTACCTCATTATCTCCACCCGGCCTCTCTCTAGTCTCTCTCTCTATCTCTAGTGTCTCTCTCTCGCCTCGTTATCTCGTTACCCCTGGTTCTGTGTAAGCAGCGTGCTGGCTCTCACTTCTCACAGCTCATTGTTAACACACCCTGTTGTGAGAGCTAGTTGCTTGTATAGCCAAGAGAGCTGGCTGCTGCTTGTACTTCTAAGCTCCTAAACTGAGCTCTAAACACGTGATCTTTCCAGCGTAGCTGTAATCCAGGGTACAGTCCGAGTGCCACAATCAAGTTTTGTTGTCCTCCTTGCTTGGTATACTAGTATAGGGCATAATAAAGATAATTTGCTCTAGAAGACGTTTGCTCCCTAAGTGCGGGCTCTCACACAATGCAGAGCTGCTAAAAGTTGTGCAACCGCAGAGATCTCTTGTTGGATTTGATACTGTTACTCTTACAAATCCACAATTTAGTAACCGGTATATCCATTAGCTGATGATTTTCGTGGTTTCGTATCGACTTCTCACGTATCCCCACTCAGCTGGAGGCACTGTCGTGACAGGGTGCAAATCTCCTCTCGGTAAATCTCGCTCCCATTTGTTATGGTAATGAGTGATTGAGGGTGGTGCTGTCGCGTGTGTGCTTGGTTCGTCTGTATATGATCTAGTATATTCTACGGTTCTGAATCTTTACGCAATCTTGCAATGTCATGCAGACTCTTTTTGGTAATTCAGGTGCTTTCTTTGAGATTAGAGTTTGTTACAGTACAAATGATTTTGAGTTTGCAGCGTTTATTTTAGACATTTTTCAAGTTAGTCTGAAAAACACGGGTACTATATTCTCTACTATAGATATGAATGTAATAAAATGAATACAGTAGATATCTTAATTTTCATTAATCAATACCATCTTATTGATATTCTTCAGCAATATCGCTTTATGCTTTTATGTGAGCAGTTTCGACAATGCTTTTATAATTCAGTATCAGGACTTCCACAAAATTAAATCATTTATATCGAAACAAAGAGGTGGTTACAGAAAAGGTCGGCAAGGCAGGATCGCTTTGCCAAAGTTATTTCTTTACAACGCATTCTGAACCTCTTTCTCTCACTTCAATTATATCTTATTTGGTCGTGTACACGAGTCCTCTTACGGTTATTTCTCGAGTTCTGCTGCGTGGCAGCACGAGCGCAGTGTATAAAACTTAAAGTCTGCCCTCTCTCTATCTACCTTTCTTTACCTGCAGTGCGAATAGTATAGATCATTCATCATTCCTACAAGTTAACTTAAACATTCAAACCAACTTTAGCTAATATTTCCAGAATTTGCGGAATTCTTATGTCGGTATAAAACCGATAATTTTTGCGATCAACTATCTGTAACGGTTATCTGATTGGAACTGAAAGTTCTTAATCGTTTCATCTTTAAAATTCGACGTTTTTCTTTATCAGTTCTATGAGGCACACGGGTGAGCGATAAAATGACAGTATAAAACGTTTAATCTGTTACGTTTAAACTGTTTAATCTGTTACGTTTAATCTGTTTAATCTGTTACTTATACTAGTTCGAAGCATGATATTCGTGATATATTGGCCATTGCTCAGAGTATTCTACTCGTTATGCTCCTTCTACTGCTATTCATTTGAATTTCGCCTATTTTGGTCAAATAACGTTAACTACAATATCTCCTTGAACACCCGTATCTCAAAGTGACGTGAGGTTGTTCTCGACCTGCTCTGCTCCTGCTAGCATTGTTTTTGTTCGTTGGCCGTCACACCGTATGACAGAAAACCGATCCGAATGTTATCGTTTTCCTAACCCGAGGACTGCACTCATAGCAGAGCACAGAGAAAAGAAATACCCAAGACGAGAGCTCGGGAAGATGCCCTGGTTTAGTTTCAGGTCAGCTTCCAGTAGACACAAGGAGCTGCTAGACCCTGACACTGGCACAGGAACGCCCAGGACAGACACACCTAAAGATGTTGCTAGGGAAACGAAGGAGACCTCTAAAGATTCCAGAGTGAGTGGTGACTACTTTGACTGGTTGTACTATCACTGGCTATACTATTACTGGCTATACTATTACAGATTGTTCTTTTACTGGCTGCACTATTGCCCGTTACCATGACTGATTGTCCTATGACTGGTTGTCCTATGACTGGTTGTACGATGACTGGTTTTACTATGACTGGTTGTACGATGACTGGTTGTACTATGACTGGTTGTACGATTACTGATTGAAGTATGACTAGTTGTACGATGACTGGTTGTACGATGACTGGTTGTACTATGACTGGTTGTCATATAACTGGCTGTACGATAACTGAATGTACGATGACTGGTGGTAGGATGACTGGTTGTAGGATGACTGGCTGCACTATTGCCCGTTACCATGACTGATTATACGATGACTGGTTGTACTTTAATCGGTTAAATGGTTATCCTATGACTGGTTGTACGATGTCTGATTGTACTTTAACTTGCTGCACTTTATTAGTTTAACTGGTTGTACTATTACTGACAGTATTATGAATGGTTGTACGATGACTTGTATTGAAACGCTTGAAATTCTCGCAGTTTGTATTGTTGTGAATCAAAAGCGGTGCAGATAGGGTTTTGAAATATTAGGTTAATGAAGAAAAAGAAAAAGTAGCATCGTCTACGATTTACGTCTTTTAGTTTGATAAAAAAATGTCCTCAGAAAAAGACGTTAAAGAAAGGTTCAGATAAGGACAACCTAGAAAAGCCCAAAGATGTAAGTGAAATAGACTTTAGATAAGATTTTGGAATAGATCTTAGAGAACGTTAACAATGCTTTGACAGAACAAAGTTGCATAACCTTCGCAGTCTGACCACCATTAAACCGTTCTTTACGAAAATGAACAGTCATTCAACCACATTAAGCAAAATAACGTGAAATTCAACGGTTTAAACCTTTTTGCAGCGAGCTTCCCAAATTGAAATAAACAAAACAAACCGGGAAAGGATTAGAACTAAGACCCTTGCTCTTTCCAGCTCCAGTTCTACACACAGCTAGCACATGGTGGCTCCACTAAGAGAATTAACACTTTTCTCTCACTTAAAGATCTTTACTCAAAATTAGGTCTGTTGAGTACTGGTGGTCACATAAAGTTTATATTGTTCATTAAAAAATTATCTCGTTAAAATCTGCCAAGTGAATTTCTAATCATGAAGATTCCAAACGAATATCTAAGTCGATTTTCAAATATAAAATATCAGAAAAAACAATAATCGCCACCTTTATCATCATGGTCCATGAGCTGACTAATGACAACAAGAATCGTTCAGCGATCGAGCTGGAGATAGACATTAGGAAAATCATGTTCTGCACACTAAACACACCCAAAATCGACATGAGACATCTCCTCTCCGGGCTGGTGGTTTACAACGACTTTATATTCGTACACATACAGGGACAAGCAAGACAGGTTTGTACCGAGATATTGAATTCTTTACTCTTAAGTTGGACGATATATCTTATTGTCTGATATCATAGTCATACAGATAAAGAAGAAAAAACGGCAGCTTCACGATATATTCTTGGGAGTGTTGTGCACATAATTCATAATTTAAGGTATTTTGTGCAATTTTGACATCTTGCTTATAAGATTTGGACGGTATAATATTAATTTGAAGCTCAACAAAACAAAAACAGGTCCAAATAAAGAAAGAAGAAAAAGCGCTTGGAATCACCATCACCGACAATAGCATGGGGTAAGTTTGAAGTTAAAATACAATTTTACGAAGATTAAAACAGCCCAAACACTAATAACTCTAGAATCATGACACATCCAAGATAATGCAATGCTAGAGATAAAATAGGAAACATTTTGCCACATATGTATATCGGAGATTCAACTTCAGAAACCAAACCCAGAGACCCAGTAATAAACCAAAGGAAAACTGAGTTTATCCCCCAGATGTTGCTTTGTAAAGCGAATAAAGCCGGGCAGTGTAGCGGAGAAGTCAGGACATATCCACGTGGGAGATCAGCTCTGCAAGCTTGGTGAGGTGTCCCTAGTGGGGTCCAGACATTACGCAGTAGCTGCTAAACTTAGAGACGTTGCGGTAACTATACTTTTTTAGATTTGACACATGTTTCTAGTAGTAGTAGCTACAAAAGCAGCATTCAACTTTTTATTTTTTATTTTATCACATGTTTCTAGTAGTAGTAGCTAAAAGAGCAGCATTTCAACTTTTTGGGAGTAGAATTGGATTACAAAATCTAGAAGTTATAGTAACACACACTTTTCGATAAGGTTGGTGATATGTTGAATCTGTTGTTGGTCGAACCCAAACAAGGATTCGACAGTAACTTGTGTCCCAGAAGAGCCCCCGCCATCCCCTCGACTGTCTCGAACGATTCTTTACAAGTAAGTTTGACGTGTCGTCTGCACAAAAAATAGTGTGGCGTTGTGAAAGCTCGCAATTTCAGCTCAAAACATTATACTAGTAAAAATATGATCTTAAATCTTGGGTGAAACTTTAACGGGCGATGCGCGTCTAGAACTTCTTTGAAATTCAAGCCAGAAATGCGTGAAATCGCATGATGGCCGCAACAGTAGGTTATCAAGTATCAACCTACAAGTAATCTTGCGTTTCACTTGCTACAAGATGTACGTAACAACTCTATTAGTCCTATTAGTATTTATCATAAAACTGACGAAGAAGTCCCTATTTTACACACCAACCTACAAGTGAAACTGAGTATCTGAGCTATAGCTGATCACGTCACAAAATTGATTTGGTACCCTGTCAGTGTGAGGAAGTTGTAATATTATCGTGGGTGCAAGTACAAACTGACGTCAGGTCCACGCAAAACCCACTATTGTTAGCAGTCAGCATCATTGTATCTGTGCATGTTGAAAATGAAGACATGGTGACGACTGAGGTCAGTATGTGGTTTATGTGCTGCACGTACCACAGTGCCGCACATTTTTAACCTTCTTGAGACAATTTCTTATAGCCTCAAGTATGAAAGTGCCTTGAGTTCACAAGCTAAGACCTAACAGTTTACACGTGTATCAATTAAACCTTATCTAGATAGCTTAAATGGACTTGTTGAGTAAGAGGTGTTGGTTTATGAAAGTAAAATTACGCTTTTAGGTAGACTTACACAGAAAAAAACTCAAAGAGATGTCATGTGTTATGGATAAAGCTACTTTAAACAGACTGCAAGGACACAAACGGACGGTATAGCGTGTGGTAACGTAGATATTCGATACTATCTTTTAAGGTGACAGCTAGACTACAATAGGTAGTATTAGATTGAGAAAGGCATAGTAAATACACTCTACAGTGCACACGATATATATAGAAACACAGTAAACATAGAAACACAGTATACATAGAAACACAGTAAACATAGAAACACAGTATACATAGAAACACAGTATACATAGAAACACAGTATACATAGAAACACAGTATACACAGAAACACAGTATACACAGGTGGTGATACAGGTGGTGGTATTCTATACTTTCAACAACTTCTGATAAATAAGTAATTTGAGTGTCCAGATGACGGCGTTGTAACGCAAAAATATATCGATGAATTTCTATTAAATCCTTTGTCTTCTACTCGAGTCGAGAAGAGAATAACAAAAACACTGTTAAACACAGTATACATGTACACACTACACGGTATACATGTATGTACAAAGTATAAGCAGAAACTCACAGTAAACAGTTTTATTCCAGATAAACCTTGCTAGAAATACATAAATATGTTCGCTGTTTTGTCGAGGCCGGGTCATGATAAGAACATTACACAGGACGGCAAAGCGACAGTTCGAATCAAGTCAGACGGAACAGTACAGGACGTTGTGACGTGCAGCTGGCTCGAGGCAGCGAAACTCAAAGTGGACGATCTTCTGGAGGTTTGTACTAGATGCGGCTAAATAAGTTGCCCAAACCAAAAGTAAACTAAACCTTATTTTCAAAAACAAAGTAGGGACCAATAAGGGACGAAGGGAAAATGAAGAAGGATTGGAGGTTTGTACTTGATGCGGCTATATAATGTTGCCAAAACCAAAAGTAAACTATGTACGGCACTGCAAAAATGATGTTATTTTCTAATTTGAAAAACAAAGTAGGGACTAATAAGGGACCAATAAGGGACCATGCAGGGACGAAGGGAAAGAAGGATTGGAGGGTTGGTTAGAATAACACTCGCGCCGGATGATGGATTGTTGGGAAACGATGAGGGATAGATCACAGCCGTTAAATAATGATATCATAAAATTAACTGATAAGATTCTTAACAAAATCTATTTTAAAATATCACAATGAAATTAAAATATTATGGTATCAAAATGGGAATTTGTCTGCCGGACCATTTCAAAGGAAAATATGTTTTTTTCTAGATATAAAACGTATCTCTATTCTCAGGCTTACATGGGAATAAGAGATTTAGAACTAGCATGTACCCTACTGGAAACGAGTGATGATAACACGTCAAAGGAGGAATTTTCAGCAGTAAGCAACATTAAACTTGTCCTAAAATAGATAATTAGGAAAATATAGCTTATACAAGGAAATGTACAGCCGTTTGAAGAAAAAGCTTTCAAAGTACTTTGATCGAAACTGAGATCTTTATAGCTATTGTTAGGCTTAAATTCAGCTGCTAGGATTATAGACGCATTCTTGAAACACCCTGTAGACTGTATGTCTTAACGTTTAGTATCCACGCCATTTTAGACATCTTTAAATATCAAGTAAATATTATACTCTTAGGAAATTAACGAACTACTGGGAGAATTTGGCTTCCCCGAAGATTTTATTGAAGGTGTTTGGACGGTGATTGAGGAGGAGAGACAGAAAGCGGACGAATAAAATTAAAGCACCAAGGACAACGACCGCAAGACCATACGAACGGTCGACATAGTTTTGAAAAGATCGCTTAAAACGGGGATAAGATGGCGTTGTTATTGTCGTCATACACTGTTTGATCGGATTTGCCCATGCTTTTTGTTGGGCCTCGAGCACGTGAACTTCGGTTTTTTGCACTTCGAAATCCAGCCGAACTATACCAAGTTTAACAATCTGTCTGACATAGATGTTATCAAATCGTTCAAATCTATCGTCTCAGAAACAAAAGTTATTTTCAGCTTGAAAGATGCTGTTTCATGATGTATTAATGTATTCATGTTGTGTTATAGATTTTATCAGGCCTTTTTAAGACGAACAACTTTTAAGAACGGTGTTGAGAACAAAGTGAAATCAAGTTCGTTAAGTTTGTCATAAATTAATAAATAACTAGATAACTATTGCAATAAGATAAAAAGCAGCTAACGACTGATATTTTACTAAATCAGCGAACAGTGATTAAAAATTATCCCCAGACCACAGAAAAAATTATAATACAAGAATTGACTATCTGTAATACTCAATCAAATGAAAAAATAAATACTAAAAGGAATAATTAAACAGTTAACTACCAGCCATCACGATTACAATCAGGAACCTCGTAACGATTTATCTGGCCTTCGAATATGCTGCCTTCAAAAGATGAAAGGACAATAAACTCAAAGTTTAGTGTAAAGCTTGATGTAGCTATAACCTACGCCTATAGAACAATATGCAGAGTACAGTAACAGCGGTAAAAACTCAAGATGGGGCAACAGGAGTGGAAGAATGACCTCAGCGGATAAAAAGTGAAAAACGAGTCCAACCAAGTATAGTTTCTCAAACATGTTCAACTTTAGATCAGGGTACATACGTGCCAGTGTGATGGACATGAAACTGTGCACCATCAGAAGGATCACGATCTTGACCAGGAATTCTTGTGCTTCAAACAACAATGGGAAGAGTGAGTAAGTCCCGTGGAACGACAAAAAGTAGTAATCCCTGGCGTGCTTCACGTCTGAAAACACCAGCATAGCATATGGAACAAGGATTACCAGAATAGCCTTCTCGTGGACGTGGTAGCCCAGTAAAAACGAAGTGAATGCTGCAGCTGTAGCACTTTTCAGGAACAGTCCAGGAGACGGATTCTTGAAAAGTTTGACGAGAACAGGCGTTAATGCGACCAAGGTGAGAGTAGCAGAATGTACAGGGGAGACGTTGGGAAGAACCAAGAAGTCAGCTTGTTGTACAAGCCCTGACATGAGGGGATGAACACCGGTTTTGGGGAGGATGTGGAAGATTTGTAAAACTTTACTGAGACAGATGTCTAGGAGATTATATAACGTCCAGAAGTTTGGAGCCCAGTAAGCATGACATAGTCCACGTTGTACGGGAAACAGGCGAGATAGAATCTGCGGTAGATGGTTGAGGAACGGACCAAGAGAAGCTGAAAAGACCAGAATAACACATCCACCAAGTTTTATAAGTCCAACAAGATCAACTCCCAGGAACGTGTTTTCGTGGAACATGTGTACTCTCAGCATGTAGACGAAGTAAACTGGAGCACAGTATAAGTAGATGTGTTTAAAGTTGAGGAGAACTGAGAAATAGAACCCTCCCCAAACTATGTTACCGCTTGCCACGTTAACGAGAGACAAGAGGAATATCCCGGACAAAAATCCGTTGTACTGAAAATGGACATGGTCCACGATAAGCAGTCCTGCACAGCACATGTAACATGCTGTCAGGATCATCTTAACATTGAGATCGCTAAACTTTCCGCCACCAAGAAGTTTGACATACCTGAAGACTCGAGAGCAAGCATAGCAGAGCGCAATGTCCGATAGTATGACGGAGGACCGCTGAAAGAGGAGAGTAGCACGGTTAAAGTAGGGAGTTTCGGAAATTTTTAGCATTCCTGGGTCGAAGAAGCCGGCTACCGTGGACAGGAGGTACTCGAACCAGGCGAAAAATGGAGGGTAGTCCAAAGTCCATTGTGAAGTAGATTCGTAGTACCACTGAAACAACTGTGTATTAAAGGGAGAAATTGTACTTATACGTTATAACTCAAGCAAAGTACTGGGGTAGAGCTATATCTAAAAGTGGCATGATTGAATACGAGCTTAACGACAGAAATTCAGTTTCTCCTCGAGTTAAGCGACTCGTTGATTGTAACTAGGAGAACGAAATCAACTTATGTTGAAACTAGTCGCTAAACTTGAGGATTTCAAGTATTTCTGTTGCGTTGTTTCACTCATAACGTAACTCAAGTGAAGCATTAAATAATGCTATTTATGCTACACACTTTAGCAAGAGCAACGATTGAGCCTGATGCGAAAAATGGAGAATACAACTTTATAAAAGTATTAAATTTTAATCTGAAGTCAAATACAGTAAAAACACTGAGTACATTTGTTATGTACATTTACATACTTGTCGGAACAGAGAGTGCACTGCTCCAATTTGGAATCGTGCACTTCAGCGCATGTCACGTGATCAAAAACAGCGCTGTAAGCGCCGCGCACTGATGCTGAAGTTCAATTATGAAACTTGCGCGTGATACATATTACACCAAATTCTAGTAGTGTCGAATATCGCTCGAACAGTAAACAGTTCTATGGGATTCGGGATACGGCCAGCCCGCTGGTCGTCGACGATCGATAAGATCTTACCAACCAATAGTTTCAGCTGATTTCAGATTATATCCTGCCACGTGGTAACAAGGCCACTTAAAGGCGAAAACTTGCCGAAGAATTGTTATTTCGATTTTAATGCAAATAGGTTTTATCAGTTTGCTTAGATACGTGGTTGTTTTGAAATACACAACACTGTGATAATTCTTAAAAAACATTTTTACAAACCGACAAATTCACAAAATACCGCTAAAAAGATTCTACCTAACCAAATCTTCGAATATGCAAAAAGTGGAGAAGGCGGGCATTGATCCCGCTACCTCCCGAATGCGAATCAGGCGCTCTACCATTTGAGCTACTTCCCCGTGACAATCTAAAAACATGCACTGCTATAAAATATAACGCAGTTCGGCGTCACCTTGTCGATTGGAAGAGAGTGGGTGATAGCTAGCCAGTTTCTGTGAACTTCAAAGTCTGTTGAATGGTACGAGTGAAAGAGAAATAGCTTCAGAAACGCTGTCAGGAAGTATATTTCGATCCATGTGGCATCCATGCCTATGGGTATAAATCTGTACAGTCAAGTGAGTCTTAATACGTCCAAAGTATAATTTTAACTTTCGGCAATTAGAATGATTAGGTGTTCGATATTTTATTTTCTTTATTTTGTGGAGTGGTCAAAAACTTTGACTAATGAGAATCAAGAAAACAGTGCTTTCTATCTTCTGATTGGTTGATCCTATATTGATATTTGTAAATAGAACAAAAGAAAAAAGTACAAATTCAAACTCAACTTCCAGTTGCTTTTGATAAGAAAAAGGACTGCAAGTGTAGTTACGTACATCTTTTAACAAGGAATACGCAATGTTATAACTACATTATTTCGAAATCAATATGACATTGATCATGTTCACTCAAATTATTTGTATAATAGTAGTTGTTAAAAGTATAAAAATTTCAAAATATCAGTATCAAAATTACAAAAAAATCCCTCTTTTTTACACCAGTTGCGTTTCCAACTCAAAAATAAAATTCTTTGATTAAAAAGGTGATTCAAACATAAATAACTCAATTTTAAACGAAGCTGACGCAGATCCAACAATTAAAAAAATTCAACACAACACATGGAGTTCACTAAAATCAACTGTTCTAACTTCTAGCTAGACACTACATTCTGGCAAAGAAGGTGCAGCAGTTTGTTCAAGTCTGATGTACTTCGAGTTTTCATAGCAACAAGAGCGGCATATCCTAGCTCTCACACAAGCTAACACCAAAGACACAAATATGAGCAACAAGATAAATATCAGCACAAAGGTGCTAGCCACGGTTATGATTCCGTACCAGCTACACCAGGACGTGCTAGTTAATCCATTCGCATGGATAGTTGTCACTGGGTCACAAGGCAAGGCACCAGTGACACCCCATGTCGGCCATTCCCAGTCAGGCTCATTGTCACGTTTTTCCAGCAGCATACTTAAATCTATACCAGGAGAGATTTTCAGAAACCAAGATGTAAGCTGTTATGGCTTGAAATGACGGAAGTGAAATATTTTTTGGCTGAAAATGACTATGGTAAAGAAAAGACCTCTCGTAAAAAACGTGTTTTTATGGTAAAATGGTTAGATATTTTGGGTTTGATGGGTAAAATCTGAAAGATAGATATGAATTATGAAACATACATGGACACTTCAGGAAAGTCAATGAATAGCAAACAAGCACTATGTAAGCCGAAAGAAACATAGAAACAACATGATGAACGACAACTAAAAGGTCAAAACAACCCAATGGTCAGCCAAAAGTTGACACATATATGACAAGAATCTTACGCAAAAACNGTATATATACCAAATATATATATATATATATATATATATATATATATATATATATATATATAT